>JASVER010000144.1:1897937-1964553 GCA_030449065.1 Oceanodroma leucorhoa | reverse complement strand
GKTTTTTTTTTCCTCTTCTTAAATAGGTTGTCCCAGAGGCACTACCACCATCGCTGAAGGGCTAGGCCTTGGCCAATGGTGGGTCCGTCTTGGAGCCRGCTGGCATTGTCTCTGTCAGACATAGAATCATAGAATCATAGAATTGTTTAGGTTGGAAAAGACCTTAAGATCATCGAGTCCAACCGTCAACCCAGCACCCATGCCCACTAAACCATGTSCTGAAGTGCCACATCCAGACGTTTTTTGAATGTCTCCAGTGTTGGTGACTCCACCACTTCCCTGGGTAGCCTGTTCCAATGCTTGACTACCCATTTGGTGAAGAAATTTTTCCTAATTTCCAGTCTAAATCTCCCCTGGTGCAACTTGAGGCCATTTCCTCTTATCCTATCACTAGCTGCATGGGAGAAGAGACCAACCCCCACCYCGCTACAGCCTCCTTTCAGGTAGTTGTAGAKWGCRATAAGGTCTCCCCTCAGCCTCCTCTTCTCCAGGCTAAACAACCCCAGCTCCCTCAGCCGCTCCTCATAASACYTGTKCTCCAGACCCTTCACCAGCTTCGTTGCCCCTCTCTGGACACGCTCCAGCACCTCAATGTCCTTCTTGTAGTGAGGGGCCCAAAACTGAACACAGTATTCGAGGTGCGGCCTCACCAGTGCCGAGCACAGGGGCACGATCCCCTCCCTGCTCCTGCTGGCCACACTATTCCTGACACAGGCCAGGATGCCGTTGGCCTTCTTGGCCACCTGGGCACACTGCCGGCTCATGTTCAGCCGGCYGTCGACCAGCACCCCCAGGTCCTTTTCCGCCAGGCAGCTTTCCAGCCACTCTTCCCCAAGCCTGTGAAGCTTCTAGSAGCTTCTCACAGAAGCCACCCCTGTAGCCCCCCCGCTACCAAAACCTGGCCACACAAACCCAATACACTTGTTTCCTCTGTTTTAAGTGTAATAGATTGGATTTCAAGTGCAATCACTATGTTTGCATGCTTCTTTGGCAGTGGCTTATTAATATTTATTCATTTTTAATGCCTATAAAGTATAAATTACACTTTTGCTCAGGTTGTTTCCCCTTTTTACCTGAAGTTTTGCCAATTTTTAGGAGTGGAGAACTGTGCGAACAGTTTATAATAATTAAATTCAAGCAAACTCCAGCCAGTATGCAACATCTAATTAGCAAATACTTGAAGTTTTAACCTCCTCATTGACTGTGATGATAGCCAGAAAACCCTCCAGTGCTCTCTCCAGAATCTCACTTGTCCTTACASTGTAACAGGCTCTGCAGTGAGACCCAATGGTCAGGGAACATGGAATGATGTGAACCAAAGGTAGGGTCTAGCTACAACAGATGTGGTCAACATGGGGTTGGCTGCTCCCTCTTTCAGATGCACTGATTTTTTTTATGCACATGTTAAAATGAAGCATTTTCACAGTGGCTCAAAATCATTCCACTTCAGGGACTTAACTGGAGCACCTACATGAAGCGCATAATTGCCTGATTCAAGTGCTTAGTCTGGGACTYGGGGAGCAAACCTTTTTGCAAAAACTCGAGGAAACGGCTTGGTTTCAGTTTGCTGCAGTTCTCCGTGCATGGTCTGGGATGCTTTGCCATTGTGGCGGTGCAGAAGACTCTGAGAGAGTGTAAGAGCTGACCAATAACGCGTCCAGACACAAATACATGTAAACAGGTAAAGACTGGGAAACTTTCAGCCTGCGATTATGATATAAACACTAATTCCTAACACGATTATCTGGGTAACTGGAGTTCACATACACTAGGGCTTAGAACAATCTAAGCAATCATCTATTTTCTTTCATCTCTTGTTTTCTGTATAAATGCATCCTTCCTTCCCCCCTTGGTGTCATCAGTCTGGGGACACTCCCTGCCTGCAGTCGTCCCTAGCTGATGGAGTGCTAACTGAAAATAGCTGAAGAAAGAAGCAATGTCTGTAGGACAGCAATATGTGTATAAGATTATTTATATTCTAAAAGGGCAACGTTTCTCCCTCAGCCTCACAGTACTTTAATTTCCCACTTAATCTTCAAACATCTATCTGCTATTCCCTACATATTCTAAATATTAAGGGAACAGCAACAACATACTGCTTGGCTGGTCAGAGGGAACAGGGTCCCTTTAATGTCATCCTTCAGGCACTATTTTGTGTCTTTGACATACATCCAYCTACCAGTTCTTCATGAAGCTTACTCTCAGAACTGCTACCAGTCTATTAAATTGTCTGAAAACRGCCTATGTTTTCAAATGTTTTCAGTGAGGCTGGCAAGTAGCCAAAAGACATGAAAGACAATTTTATTACAACACCAGGATGACAGAAATATTTATGCATTTCAGACATAAAGCAGTCCAGCACTGTATTGCACTGTAATCAATTTTTTACAACTTCTAGAGACATAAATGCCACATCTAATCACTAGAGAATAGCAATCCTTCAAATAGAATTGAGATGTTTCTTGAAAGAACCATTTGAACACTGGAAAGGCACTATGTTTTTCAATTAAAAAACGTTCACTTAAAAGTCAAAGACCTCACTATTATCAACAACAAAACTGAACAAAACCTCACAATTAACTCTAAGGAAAATATTAATACTGATGGAAAGTCTATCTTTTGTGCATGGACATCTGTCTGTCATATGGCCCCAGTTATGTCTCGTGCCTCATTTTTCATCCTACAGTATGCTCACTAACTTACAGCATCCTTAGAAGTCACTAAACAACACCATGAGAAATTCTCAAGGTCTGGTACAGAAATCACAGTAACAAATTAATTTTTAAAATTATTCCTGCCAGTATTTCTATATCAATCACCTGCATATATCTTGCATATGCAAAGATACATTTTGGTAGCACAATAGATACACGTGTGTATTTTGAACAACTGGATCTAGGGGTAACTTTTAAGCTTCACCCTTGGAGCAGTACCTAAAATGTGACTGGGAAATACTCCCARATTCAACAGGAAGAAAAAATCTGGGAAAACAAATTAGTGAAGACTAACCTGCAAGAACTGTCAGCAGTCTATTCAGTTTTGATAAGGATGCTTCTCTAAATGGTCTAGAATGCTAAAATTTTTAGGTTGGTCTAGAAATCTCAAGGGATAAGACTTGTGAGACTTCCAGGAGTAAATACCTTATATTGTGCTGAAACTGAGGAGATAAAAAGAAGATGTGGTTAAAGATCAAGGAAAGAGCAGAACTTAAAGACTTACTATTAAGTTTTAGTTTGTTTGTAAAAATGGGGGAACTCTGAGCAGTACAGGAGAGCCCCACACCACAGTGAAACCCTGATGTTTCATGCTTCTTACTGTCRCTGCTGCTATGTGAACCATGATGTGGTATTTGAGATTGGGCCAAACTTTTGCTAACAAATCATGTGAAACTTGCCTGCTTTTAGGTTTCTTAACAAATTTAACTGTGTYTGTTAAAAGGGTTGTTAAGGTTCACAAATGTTTTGAATTAACTTGGGACCACTTTGCTGAAAATCACATGAAAATCATTATTTTTAAAGTTTTGGTTGCAAAGCAAAAAAGCGYTGCCTTTCTAGCCTGACTTTGCTCTGACTTTTTATTCATTGGGGCGTGAATCTCTAGGTGGGGACTCATATGAMTTCAAACCACAGATATTATTCAGGAACATCTGTGGAGTGAAAGCGATAACTTTGGTACTAGTTTTCCTGTTTTTCTCTGTCATTGATGCCGYACATAACACATTTGGGTCTCTGGATGATGTGTGTAGGCCCACCTGTGAAGAACTGGACAGGAAAATTACCTACCTGCATACTTTTAAGATTCAGGAATCAGAGAAGTGGGGGTAATGCAAATAGAAGCTTAAGACAAATGCTTCTTATTTGTTAATAAAGCCTAGCTGATTTATACACTGATTTATACAGCTGATTTATACACTAAAAAGGAAAACAAGGAAAGGAGCAAARATCCTTTCAAAGAAGATAAGTAGGCTGAGCACTCTGCAAGTTGAATTTGAAAAGATTTGTTCAGAGCCATCACTCATTATGAAGAGAAAAAACTTRTTTTTAGAATTGTTTGCTTTGCTGAGTTACGGGAGAAACAAGGTATGTTATCCCAGTGATATCAGAGATTGCTAACACATCAGGATGCTTGCCTTGAAGATAGTAAGACTGGATGCTAATGGTACATATTATTTTCTTTCCATCTTCTATCCTTTTCTAAGTTCCGAARCTCTCCTAACTTCTTGCACAAAACAATTAGCAGCTGTTGCCAGCCTCAGTTCTTCATCTTCAATTTTCTCATCTCTTGTCAGAAGAGAAAGAAGTAAGATGAATGCATTCATTTTTAGCTGGATTTTTGGAAGCATTCTTCTAGGARCAGCTGACCCGAACCATGCTATGCCACCTTCCCTTTTCCCTTCTTTTCATCCACAATCTACAATAACTTGTGACTTTCCTGAGCATCTTACTGAAGCAATTTCCATCTTTCTCTGCCCACTGCAACAAAAACATTTAAGCTTATGCTTCCCAATTTCTCTCCTTTTCCCCAGTAGTCTTATTTATATCTATATGTATTTCTTTCACCAAGAGTACAAAACTCTTCCACTAGTTCTCAAAGAGGCTTCATTTTCACCTCCTACGATTGGTGGTACCTGTTCCTCAAAGTTTGCAYCGCGAAGATGTGATAGACAGAATTAAGCTTTTCGTAATATGGAGCTTCACTTACTTCAGGGAATGTTTCTTTCACTTTCTTCAAGGGTCATTTCATTTGCCCTGAATTTTGAAAAGGAAGCTGTGGCTGCCAGTCATTTCCAGTCTTCCAGATTCTATTAAACTGCTTTGCCAGTATACTCTATTTAAAAGCTGAACTGATCTACTTATTCTGAAATTGGACTGTTTATCATAGATGATAACTGGATTGAACCAAATACTCACTCTTTATTCACGACAGTCCATATTGCTTACTAATTGTTACTATCTCTGCTTGCAGTATGCTTCATGTTGTTTTCTTTTTGCAGTCTTCATCTATCTTTTTAYCAAAAGCTGCATTTATCCAGACTTGGCACTAATGGATACCATAGTCTCACCAAAYCTGCAGGAAATTGCTTTTGCTTATATCAGGAAGAAATTAACTTTGCTGATGGGAGAAATAATGCCATGCTGTTTGTGATATGAAGAATGGTATAAGTTAGTATGAACTGTAAGCATTTTTAGAATCCACCTAAAAGAGGAAAAAAGAACGACAGAGTTATGAGCTGAGGAAAAATACARCTGTCACTTTACCTTGTAGAAAAACTGGAAGCAAAGTGATATTGTGAATGGTAACAAAATCCCAATGACTGTGCATGATCAGAACAAGCTCTTAAATATAAAGAAGTGTATTTCTTAGGTGGTATTGCATGACGTTTCAATTATTTGCATTGATTTAGAATCTATGCTTGATTTTTCAGAGTGTTGGGGTATAGTGGAGGCAAAAAATTAGGTATTTCTGGACAGTGGAAAAGCTTGGGTAATTTTGGTGCTACCAAAAGGACAGGAAAGGGTGRTGATACTGCCACTATGAAGCAGAGGTATTTGCAAGGCACTGAAGGGAATTAACTTGGATCCAACAGGACTTAGCTAAGGCGCAGCTGCATGACCTGTTGAGTGACTGTGCTTTCTGACACTTCGGCTCTGGGAAGTCCTACTAGCTTCAGCAAAGCACCAGATTTGAGCTAACAAGCCCTCGCAGAGAGCACAGCATGGCGCAGAGATGCTGAGGAGCTGCGCTCAAGCAACGCCCMGCTGCTGATGTACTAAACACTGCTAGATCCAAACTTACTGTGTGATGAACTGCTGCTGGTGCAGGGCAGAAGGGATGAAGCGTATCTCCCTCTTCTGCGCTTCTCGAGCGCACGTGGTCCCACCTCCTCATTCAAAGWGCCAGACTCAGCAGGCTGCGGCTGCTCAGCTTAGGCTCTGCCCCACCAGAAACATCCACACCACCGCCTGGACCGAGGCTGGCCCTGCAGCCAAGCGCTGGTGACCGTGACTCACGCTGGCTCCAGACCCACAGCCCGTGTCACCTTCGGGTGTGCGCTGTGACAGGCATTTCAGGTTATAAGTACGTTTCACCTGTGAGTGGGTCTTTTCACTGTAYGTGCACTGTTACGTGTTTCAGCTGAAGTCTTCCGTGGCAACTCTCTGCCTCAAATTACCTTACTCCAACAGTGGGACGGTAGGAATTTAGCTCAATTGCCTATCTGTTTCTGAAGTTGAGATTGGAGTAAAACAACCCTTGCTTTGCCATGTGGAAAAGGATAATCATTCTGAGAATTTCTAGTGCCTAAGTGATTTGGAGTAGGAACTTGAACTTTGGTAGTCAGCTCATATCATCCTGGTATAGCTGTTAAAAATCAGTCCAGCTTGGCTAAAGTATACCTATCTGAGAAATACCAGTTTGTAAGAAGAGCAGAGTTATGCCTGCGTGCAATGCAAGTGTTCCAGCCTCCCATGGTGCTTCTGTAACAATCACACAGCATATCTGCTCTTCAACACAACAGATTAATCTGCAGCTGGCCTGGGCTTTGGGGTCTGGGTAGTACTTTCCCTGCAAATGCTTTTTCCGGTTGTTGGGGACCTCCTGACATGATGGAACTGCTTTTCCATGCTGTCAAGGTGGACAGAGGTGAGGACTATCAGAGGAGGTTAGAGGACCTCAGGCAGACATGGGAGAGTTAAAAAGTAAAAAATATAAGAACACACAAGAGGAACAATGGAGATGAAAGACTTGGGTGTAGAGAAGCTAAGAAGATCAGAAGACAGGGCAAGGGCCCCTAGTGATAACAGCAAGAGACAGACTCTGACTGGAAAGTAAGGAGTAATTAGAGGAAGAGATGGAAGAATTTGGGAGAGGGTGGAGGTGTTTGAAATCATCACAGTGTTAGTATGTGGAAATGAAGCCAAGAACTGCACATCCTAATAATTTCTTCGCTGTCTTTGCTGTGAGACCTCTCAGCAAAACAAATGCTTTGTCCAATGCCAGGGGTCATCCACCCCACTTTACCCATAGATCGCAGAGAGAAAGCTGAAATATTAAGACCATTTCAGGCCACTCTGAATGCCACACAGTACTCATATTTTTAGAGGAGAACTTGTGTGAAACTGGCAGGTGTGAGGGCTTAGAACTTCTGAAGGCCAGAAATGTCAAACGGGGCACCTGGAGGATAAAGAGCTATCACCCAGTGACCCAGATTGGAAGAGTGTAGTGAAAGTGGCTAACTTGGTGCTTGCTGGAAACTGGGGAAAAAGTTTCTGAACTGCTTAAAATGTGACACTATTCTGAGTCCTATCATCCATCCCCCTGGTTTCAACGCCCCCATCAAACACATCACCAGTTAGCAGAAACAGGTTCATCCACTCCATAGTCCAGACTTACTGCCAGGGTAAGAAACAGTCTGTCTTGTATGAAACTCCTAATCTGGCAGTTTTTCACTTGAATTTGCAATATCTTTTAAGATAGTTGTCATTGGATAGAATACTAAATATTTATGTAATTGCAGTAATGTATGTTTGTGTATTTACACACAGCAGTATGAATGAAGCACGACTCTTCTGCAAGTGTGCATATCATATCCTCCTTGCCATTTTATAGTTTGGGATCCAAATTTCCATGTAAGAAATTTTTCTCTTAGCTTTTAGTATTTAGTGTTATTGCTTCCTTTGTGGGTCATTAAAGTGAAATAGAAGGATGCATGTGTAACTATGCTTTTATATTTCTAAAATTAATGGTATTTGAGAGGAAAATAGATATCTTACAAGCATGTAACTATTCCAGAGAGAATATATTCTGTTGTGTGCTAACAAACTACTATTCATTACACGCTGCGTGGATGAAATGATGTAGAGTAAAATGCTTTTGGAGAACTGAAATAGCTTCCCCTCCTAGAGAAGACCAAATTTCACAGCAATAATGGTGTTGGGTCTGGAGGAAAAAAGTGTTCTATGTCAGTACTATAAATAAATGCATATAGATATTTTATATACATACAAACACGTGCACAAATGTAGATAGTTATAGTTTCTCACCCTCAGTTTGCAAAATCTTCTATGTAAATCTCTGATGGGTTTGAAATATAGCAGCTTCTTCTTGGATATGCAATATCATAAAATAAAGTGTTTGAAGATGCCATTTCAATGACATATTTATTTTCTTTAGCTCAAAGACAGTTACAAAGTTTAAAAAAGGGATATTTGTATGTGCTGAGTAACACTCTCCTCTGGAAGCCCTTAATAATTTGCATAATTTTAATCAGTGAGGAAGCTGCCTTGAAGGATGGGAAAGTTAATACACAAGCATCTGTAGGATAATGGATCATGATTAGGATCATCATCCTTTGACAGGATATGGAAATTCCTGATTGTTTAATAAATGGTATCATAAAAATATCTTGTATTTAATAATTTTTTTTGAATCCTGTTAACATTTCTTGAACTCATTGAGGAATATAGATTATCTAACAGTGGTTTGAGATATTTTAACAAATCTCAGTTTGCCTACCAAACTCTTAAGTGGGCCACAATCTATTCACTGGTGAATGTATTCTTTTAAAAATAGCTTATTTAGGAAAGGAATTATGTATTTGTGTTTAACATTTACTCTACTTTTATAAAATTGTACTTGCTTTTTTGAAAGAATGATGTAACTAAAAAAAAAAAAAGGTCTAATTATTAACAAATTAAGGAATTGTAAGATTTTCCCCTTTCAGTCATAGGCTGGGTTTTTCTCCATTTTCTCCATCATTGTAATAAACACAAAATACATTCAGGGATGTTGTAGTGGAAAATATTTCCATTCCCTTACTTAAAAAGCACTGTAGGACAGTCCAGACTTTTAGCTCTTCAAACAAAACTTTTAGTCTGAAGTATCCTTCTCTCTGTCCTGCACACTGCAGTCCTCCAAGCAAAATAAACTGCTAACACAATATAGAAAATAATAGTATGGCCCTGAAAAGGTATTATATGTGAACGGATTTATTGTTAGGTTTTTCTTTTTGAAAATAGGGTTTTTAAAAACATTTACAGTAACCGAATAGAATTTGGGACAGCAGCATAAAAATATTGCGAAGCAGATTGAGGTTACTCTGTGCTTATAAAGAATATGACAGGCTGTAAATATTTAAAAAAATAACTTGAAATAGGGTTGTCTTTGCTGAGTGTACTTGTGGTGTTACCTTATAAGGATGTACACGTTTGGKTTTTTTTCTCTCTTTCTTTTATTTGCTCCCACCTAATTAGTAAAAGTGCTAGCTTTTTAAGTGGTATTTAGTTTCTGGTGGCAGGTGTGGATCTGCCACTTTATTCAGATCAGAGTTAGAGGGTKCTGCTATTTGAACGAGGACAATTAATGGAGACACTATCGACTATCAAAGGAGGTTTCTTTCAGTTTCAGAGCTGTTACCTGTTCTCATCTTCCGAAGAGCTGTCTCTTTATCCTCTGTTTCCTTTCTAAAGGATGACAGTGTCTGTTATATGTTTTGTAAGCATTGTGTACGTCCTTAGGGTGACAGTATGCACTACACGTTCTTCACCTTTTTCCTTTGGGGAGGACTTTTTGTTCTTGTGGAGTGGGCTAAGGTCAGAGGTTTGAATCCCAAACTTCTCAGTTTAGACTTGGAAAGCTGTGACAGACACTTCAACGTCTTCCTCTGCCCTCGGTCCTCTGTTAGAGAGACCGTGACAGATATGGGGGCTACTTGGTCTCTGTACCTAGTGATTCCTTACCTTTGGGATGGGGTTACCAAAGAGACAGTGGAGTAATACCCACAGATCAAGACCAGACCTATTTCTTTGGTTGCCACCAGTGAGTGTTGGCTTTCACACAGTAGGTAGAAGTCCCTGAGGCAAATTCATGTGCAGGTTATGGTAACAGTTATCAAATGGAGCCGTTGGCTACTTTGTAGAGGAAACTGCAAAAGCATATACTCATATCATTCAAATATACACTTRCAAAATATGTAAATACTATACCAAATACATGCAGTAATTGTGTAATGGTAAAACAGATTTACTCCAGAAAACCTAAATTCAGAACAGTCTCATGTCTGTGAACACCAGGTTGCCCCTAGGTCAGACCAAGTGCACTAGGAATGGAGGTGAAACTAAGAATGTGCCATCGGATTTAAAGCCTGTGCTGTTCTGGATTATATTTGAGTAAACATTACTGATTTTAAAACATTCATAAGGTACTCCTTCAGAAATACCAAAGTGCAGTGTTCCTACCATGATACAACTGAACTATAAATTCTAACTATATTTTAAAAATACAGTGTTTGAATAGCTGATTTAAACAATACAACCAATACAGATATCAGGAACAGCGGCTGATCCTGGATATACTGTAAGATGAATASAGTTCTCATCATTCTCCTAAGGCTCTGAATGACCTTCCTGAGCAGAGGGACAAAACCAGATACAGAATACAAATCTTATCAGATTGTTAGCAGGCTGAATGCATTTATATAGACTTATAATGCTGATTTAGCTCTCTTATCTATGCTGATTTACTTTCACAAAAATGCAGAATAAAAGAATATCAACGTGGACAAAAATAGGCATACATGAAATAATTTAAAGAGGAGATAAGGTGAATAAATAAATGCAGATATAGAATAGGAGAATCACATTTCATCAAGCAAGTACTAAATCAGAATGGAATCCAGTTCATCATATCTCTAAGCGGTACTATGTCATGAAGACAGTGACTTAGGATATATCGCAAAAGCATATTCATAGAGCCAAATTCTGCTCTTTGCTGGAAGTTTATTCTTTCAGTTCAACAGAATTAACATTTGGCCCATAATAAAAAGCCCCTAGACTTCTTTAATAACTTGCAGTACTCAGTAAGGCTTTCAATCAATGAAGAGAAATGTATTTTTATGGCTGGTTTTTGGACGTGGCTATGAATTAAAGTCACGTTRAAATATATTTCCCTTTCCTTTTATTTTAAGAAAGATTTGTGCCAAAAATCTTTGTTTCTTTTCATGAGATTGGTTTATATATTTATTCTTATGACTAGCTTACCAAAAAACGTAGGTGGCAGAGTACATGGAAATTGTACTAGAAGTGTAATCAATAATGGATTTCTTTAAAGTTGTTTCCCCTCCCCAGTCCCCAAACCTTTAATGCTTAAGAGTGAAGAGCACACTTGGATTGCCAGGAATAAGAGCCCAAGACTTTAAGATTAATTATCTATATCTCTTTGGCAAGCAGAGATGGACGGAAACTACCTGGCTGTCTCACAGCTTTTATTCTTTTACTGTCTTCTTTCACTGAGCTTAATAGCACCCAGAGAAGACTCATACTTCTTCCCAACTCCCGCTACTTGTGCCTGCAGCACTGCTTCTAAGAAGGCTTAATGGTTGCATGAATTTATTTTCTGGAAGAACGATGAGTTGAAGTTGTACTTGAGCAAGGCAATTGTGTGACCAGAAAGTAGGCTAGGAAGCTGAKATGCTACTCAGTGCAATCCCTTTTGGCTGAAAGGACACCTTGCAATCATTCATTTCAATGGCGTAGGGGCACTCAGGAATTCCTTGCTTCCTGCACATCCATTTGCCCAAAGAATAACTCCTGTTGTCTGTGGTAGATGCAGAGACACCATCGCCACCAGGTGATTGACAGTCCTGGTTCCACATCATTTTACATTTGCTGCAGAGCTTTTGAAATCACCCTCTGGCACAAAACAAGGCTATCATCTCCTCAACCCGATGAGTGACTGCAGCTACTGCCTCTCTGTAATTGCTTTGCAGCTGCACTAAATGGAGTTGAAGGTCTTGGAAAGGACTGTTAAATAGCAGCTAGGTTAGGGATTTTTTCAGAAGTAACAGGTTCATAATGTTTGTGGCATATTAAGAGGTCTCTGTCTCTCCTGCCATTGTCTGATATTTTGTTTTTGTTCCCCTCTGGAGGTTTTCCACTCTCCACGCTTACAGCACAGCCATGCAAACCGCGTACTCTGTAGGGATGGATGAGCTGAAGGGGTGGAAACCACTGGCAGGAAAGTTACAGTAAGTGGCTGAAAGAAGAGGCAGAATCTGATCTGATGATAATAGAAAAGAAATTTTCTCTGTTAGCAGCACATCTGTTTTGTGAAGGATGCACCCCTCCACTGAGCTGTGTGCCAAACCCACCAGCTGTGTGGTCACAGAGACCACAGGAGGTGGCCCGTTGTGAGGGAGCAAGGAGAGACAGTCCAAACGGACAATATCTGGTTCACATCCTATTTTCCTTTAAGTTATAAACATATCTGGCAACCAAGCCAACATCATCAGCCATACCCCCTGTCATTACTTTAAGGGCAAGCGCTTCTACTCCCCGTCCCCAAGGGGCAGTACAGTTATTTAGGGGTCTGCTGGCAGTGCAGTGGAGGGGTATCATGCGGTATGCTTTGTTATAGGGGGGTGGCAGAGCAGCGTAAAACAAAGGCCTTTTGTTGGTCTTGCTGTGGCTTCTGTGTGCCTGGCTGGGTGGGAATCTCTGGAGGAAGAGGGGGAACCCAGGAGCACAATGAGCAAGGGTGGTATTAGTTTCTAACATTTTATTTTACTGTGTTTCACCCAGAAGATCTGTGTACCCTGTTTTTTGAAGAGTTATCGTGTTCTAGTTTGTTATTTCTAGTCTGAGAAACTTGAATTCCCCTGGGCCCTTGGCAAGGTTCATTAAGGGAAGAGGACAGGTAATTGCAAATCAAGCCTTTGGCTGACCTGCAGTTCTTTCACCCTTGGCTAAATGTTCTTAAATCTGTAGTCATTTTTTATTCTTCTAGTAGAATTCGGGAGCAATGTGTAGAATAGTATAAATGAGACTCTTTTCCTTGTTGTTGGGTCTTCTTAAGCCCTCCTTGTTTCAACGTGTAGGGGAGACTATGTTGGTGTAATCCACAGACACTCGGTAGGAGGTGGGAAAATTTCAGGGAAAGCAGTGTTGTGCATAGTAACGACAAAGCGCTTTTTAAAATGGGACCCAGAATGTCCTGGGGAGTAATAGCCAACTTATTATGCGTGTTTGTTTGGGTCCGCGTTGAGCAGGATTTGGGATGAGGACAGTTAATAGATGCTTCTCATTTGACTGAAAACACCTGCTGAAGTGATGCTGCTTCTTAGTGCTCCAAGGGGTTGAATGCAAGTGGGAATGATCAGTGAGARTACCTAATGAAATAAAGAGGTTGGAAGGCATTAATTGCACCATGTAATATTCATTTGCTACTCCTTTCTGGAAAGTATTGCCACTAGTCTTGTTGCTATTGAAATTTGGATTTATAAATCCAGTGCAAATATCTTAACCAGGTGTGGTGCCAGAAGAAGCTTTACTTGTTATGTCTTTTTCTCTTTGTTCCCCTTGTGAATCAATGTTATCAAATGTCTGAGAGATAGGACTGCAATATTTTACAGTATAAGGAAATGTAAAAATATGACAACTCTGTGAAATATTACAAAGATGGTTACTCCAACATAACCTGCGAAAAGGCTATAGAATGTAAACTCTTAAATTGTTTGAATTACGAAGTGATTGGGGAGGATGGGAAAGCATGAGGTAGGAAGAGCTGAAGAACAGATCAGTGCCTGGAAAGGCAGAGGCAGCAGGTAAGATGTCCCCTGTGATCAGTGCAAAGTGGGGGTATCCTTTGCATCACTAACTGGGTGAGCAAAGAGGGAATACAGACAGTGGTGTTTGCATTATGTCTGAGGCCTTTCTCTGCTAAAACACCCACTGAAGCCTTAATTTGCAGGCTGGGGTCAAGGGGCAAACTGATCTTTTTGGTAACTGCATGAACCTTTAATGCATCTGGCCTGTATTAGGAACAATGAGTGAATTGAAGAGAGCACGATAACTCTACCTGACAAATGCAGCATCGGAGCTCTGTGGGGAAATTACAGCTGACATGTTTAACAGGTCTGATTTTAGATTTGTGACTAAACACATGCTGTTAGTTTTAGTATATATGTAGAAAAAAAATATAACTCGTTGGCTGGGGGAAAAAATATATTGCTTTAGTTGCCGAGATAGATATATCACAGGCAAGCATTCTTTGACGCYTATAGAGATGTTTATACAGACTGCAAGCAGAGAGCATAGATTGGTCTTGCTATGGCATGATGTCAGGCTGAATGAAATACTCTTTCTGTGTAGGTCTGCTGGTGGGGTTTGACCAAAAGCTCTTCCTATAAAATGGCTTAAAAGAAAAAAAGAAAGAAAAAATAAAAGAGGTCAAGTTCATGGAGATTAAGGTCGCTGTGACTAAGGAGTCCAGGTGACCCCTACTGCCAGGACTTCACACAAGTTTCAGAGCAGTTTAATGGCCAGTTACTGATTAGTGCCATTTCAAAGCAGTTTCTGTGGGGCTGCATTTCAATACATATGTAGAGAAAGACCAGGAGAGATTGACTTCGAGAGAATGACTGACAAATTGACTCTCATTTTTAAGAGAAGACGTATCTGTATTTTCTGAATTCCCTTTTGGCAGCTGAACATGAAAACTTGATGACAATAAAAATCTGCCACATTTTCCTGCTGCAAATAGGATTTCTGGTCATTTCACTGACCACACAAGTACTACGCTGTGGAAATAGCAAAAAAAATTGATTTATTGTTAGAAGTACAAACCAGAGAAAAATTATACTATCTATATGATCTGTGTAGTATTCAGCAAGGCTTTAAAAAGGACTAGAGCGGCTTGCTGGGTTTCAGCTTGTTTAGTAATTAATTACGTGCTTTGTCCCAAAATATTAAAGTTGGATGGAGGTCTAAGCTTAGATTATTTTCTGGGAATAGGTATTCTTACTCAAGACAAACACAGTAAAATGTAATGCCACCCATGAAACATGCTGTTTAACTACTCTTCTGCTTATATTTTCCAGCTTGTACATGTACTCTATTTCATAGCCTTTTTTTGTTGTTGTTGTTTTGCAGTTTCTGTGAAGAGTGTAGTTTTTCCTATTATTATTTCAGGTTGATTTTCATAACTTGTCTAAAAGTCCAAGGAAGGAGATAATTTTTCTAACTGCTTTGTCAAATGCATGCAATGCACTTGCTCTGAAATGCAGACAGCAGTGAAGATTTCTCAGTTCAGAATTCAGCTGATAATTTATTCTTATCACTTTGCTCTTTCGCATGTGTTGGCTCTGCTGTGCTGACAAAAATTAACAACTAGAGAGGCAACAGTTGCAAAAATATTCTAGGAATATTTATTCCCATGTAGAAGTGAACTTACACTCACCATTCGTATAATTTTTACATCTTCTAGTTATTTAAGTGCTTAGCTTTTGTTGTCATGCCTGCTCCTGGGAATGAATTCCCAAGCACCAGCCTACACAGCAATCAAGCTTAAGTGTGCACCAGAAATTTCTCGTGTCAGATATGCTTAATCTTTCTTTCATGATAATATCAGGTAAGTACCAACATTACACTGAAAATTTAAATAAGATGGGGGTCAAAGGCAAGTTCACCACTTCCAACAAATCAGTGAATAGACAGCTCAGGTAGTGGTAGGCTTTAGCATCTGTTTTAGTTAAGCGTAGTGGCAATGGAGGGCAGTGGACAAGGGGCTGTGCAGTAACACATTATTTTTCTAGTATGTTCTCATAGTATGTGATAATGGCAGGTAATACCAGTGGAGTTACTAGCCACAAGTCCTTTGTACTAGTGGGAGTACAAAGGACCGTGGATATGAGGTAATTGAAAAACTTATGTTTATAGTTTTTTGTTTCCACAGTTTTGTTCTTTATTTGTGTCTTGGATGAGTGGTTTAAGGCTGCTTAAAGAATCACTGTCAAAGGTATTAGCAAAAGTGGTTTTAATAGGAATTTATAAAAGTGCAACTTAACGAAGTTCTATGGCAAGGTTCACTCTATCACYTACTACTGGATGAAACATGCGAAGGAAAATTTGAGTTAGAATCGAGCTAGAACGATTTGTACAGAGACCAAAGACGCAAAAGGTAAGGGAGACCTTCCCGTTAAGTCACAAGGTTTAGAGAAGACCTCCTTGCTTTCTAAACCCCTGATGGAGCTTAGGTGCGGCTAAGTCCAATCTTAGTCTCAGAYTTGGGCAACAGTTTATGTCTAATGGAAGAAATACAAAGAGTAAGGAAGTCCTCCCATTGAATCACAACATGCAGAGTAGACCCCCTTGCTTTCTAAACTCCTCATGGAGCTTAGGTGCAGCTGGATCCACTCCTAGTCCCACACTTGGWCAACGGTTTATGTCTGAGGGACTATATGTATCTAGCAGCAGTCTAAGGTTCATTCACAGTTTAAGGTGGATCACAAGGTTTTAGCAATACTTAATCATTGACTAACTTAACATTTACTAAGTGAGTCARTGGAATTTACTACAATCACAACAGTGACTTAATTACAGATTCGAGATGGCAATATTTATACTATACTTGCTATCAGKTACCTAAATCAATTCACACATGCACACACAGAGACACAAAGATATATATATATGTATAAAGGTATACCTCTTAAAAATTCCCCTCGAGTTCAGTGAAATATTCATTTCAAATGTCTYGGCATTTCTCAACGCGCAAGGGTTGAGCCTCAAGGATTGAAGGGTTTTGGCCCAGGACCCATSATCAGCTTTCGGCAACGGTCCTCCAAACTTTGTAAACTTGAGAGTTTGCGAGCTCTGAGAGGCGTCCCACTCAGAGGGAGATGCTSRTCGCAGCCTGCTGCGGTCCAGSAGAGCTCAAAGGGTCTCACCTAGGACCGCTGTTTATAGAGTCACAAGGTGATTGGCTTTAGCCACTAGTAAATTACCATCCTGGCCACAATCAGGAACAGTAACAATGGTGCCATCTCATGTGAGTTACAATCCAGGTACGGAATGTGCCAAGGCTGTCAGGGATGATGAATTATTCCCGCTCTTGCTCCCCGTCTTGGCCAGGCAACAGGAGTTCCCGGTACGGTCAGTGCCCCTCACCACCTTCGCCATGCAAGAGTGCCTRGTATGGTCAAGGGATGCTTAACCGCCCAACTCATTACACAGAGGTCGAGACCTAAGGGGAATTCTTGAGATTGTAGAACTGTCCAGGGGAGGGGGGAAATGCATTACAACAATTTGCTATTTACTGTGACTCCAAAGCACATCTGAAATGGCAGTTCAGACATTCTCTGATAACAGGAAAGTAACAAGGTGAAAAAAGAAACTCTGAAGGAAGTTATCTTTTTTGTTCTTTGGGTTTCATTCTTGTGTGGGAGGGAGAGAATAAACAAATGTGGCTTACTGTTAAGACTAAAATGAGAAATTCATATTTACACTATTCAGAGGTAGACTTTTGAAAAGGCATTTCAGATGCTTAACATCCAGAGGTGGAGAGTCAGCTTTCTGCTTCTGAGAAGCCCGTAAATAGTGTTTCTGGAGAGGGATGAATGCAAAAAGAATGCACCTGACACTGATTTTTTCAAGAGGGAGTAGCTGAAGGCAAGTAACCGTAAAAATTCCCTAAATAGTTTGGTGCTCAAATCGTTGAGTAGGGGCCCTCCATATGGGCATCTCGCTCTACACAGGTGCCTAGAGATAAGGCAGAAGTCTCTCTGATGTTCACCTTACTGAATACAGCAGGGTTTGGATCTGAAATCAAGGACCAGACAATGTTCACGTTGACCTCTTTCATGGGCTTTTTTTTCTATTTTGAAAATACACGTGAGAGGTTAGACCTGAGAAATGATGCTGTCTTGTTTCCTTGCAGCTGTGCTAGCTGGGAGATGGGGCTGGTGTGAGACTTCGTGATCACCACAAAAGCAACGTTCCCACCAGGCCTTCTGAGGGCAAGGGATGTGGTCTGGTCACAGCTAGGAATGATACCTTTGCATCTTGGCTTTAAAAGGATCATGGTAGCTACTGCACACTATAGCCTAAGAAAAGAGGGTCAGTATGTTTGTGTTAGGATTAAGGAGATGCAGAAGCAGTCTGAAGTAAAAATGAAAGCCTTTCAGCTGTCATTCAGTAACAGGTTTTGGCCCTGCAGAATATGTTTGGAGAAAAAAAGAGCTACAAAATTCAACATATCTAGTTCAGATTTTGCTGCTATATAAAAGGAAGGTGATGATAAAGGCTTGTTAATAGTAAAGAAATGAATTCTCACTCTAAAATGCTGTGCTTCAAAAAAATAACATTGATATTATTGAGGGGGAAGTCAGAGAAAAGTATTTACTGATGACTGAATGAGCATTAACAAGATTCTGCAATTTACTTTGCACAATATTTGGTAATGTGTTAAAAAATGAAAAGCAGTTTAGCATATTAGAGTGACCACTGGAGCATCACCCGAGGGAATTATAATCTTGAACCATTTTAGTGAAATGCTTTAGACTGCCATGAAGTGAAATTAATCTCTTTATAAGAAGAAGGACTAGCCCACCATAATGTAAAAGATTTACCTTCTTGATTACTTTTCAGAGCTTTGTGAGAGGAACAAATAATTTTTTCTGTTAAATAAAATTAAGGGAACAGGACTTGATTGCTGGTTTCTGAAGATAAATGGAAGCCAGAAATACACATATACCATGAGAAAAGATGATGTGTATTCTGCAGTCAAGAAAGCACAATCAGGAGTATAAGAAGAGATTGCACCTCCTTTTGCCACAATAAGTTGAACTGATTGAAGCTTTCGGAATACCTTTGTTTCACTTGTTTGCCAGAAAGCCAAATTGGCTGTGCATAAAAGGCATTCTCTTAGCACTCAATGGTGAGTAGAATGAGCTGTATATATATTCCTGTTCCTGACCTCTTTTAAGTGAGTAGGGTGGAGGGAGGACATTTTGGCTGAAACACTATACTAATCTGCAGTAATCCACAGTGGGATGCAAGTTAGAGCCCTTCCAAGTCTGCCTGTCAGCCTTGATGTTAGAGAGTATTTTTTTCTCAACATGTCTTATCTTGTGCAGCTCAGCTTAACCTAGAGAGTACGTCCAGCTACAGTTTTTGCTTAACGGCTAGTTAGCCTGGCAAAAGAAGAACAGATCAGTGTTAGCTGCCCTGCTAACTCTTTTTAACCTCTAAGTCTCATCTGCAAAGGAATCAATTTTTCCGCTTTCCTTCCTGAAAGCGGAGACAGTGTCTGCTTCTCTTCAGCCCACCACCTCCAGGTTGTGTTGCCAGATGATGACTGACTATCAGATCTGTCACTGAGCCACGATCTATCTCTGGGAAGTCTCATGGCACTTTCTAGTAGTCAAATAGTACAGCAGAGACATCAACAGAAATAGTACTACTATCCAGGAAACCTTATTCTTTTGTTTTGTTTGAACTCTGACTGTGGGAAGCCATTTACTTTGTACTTGACTTTGGTCACAAGGGACTTGTTTTTTGGCATGTGGTGGTACAGTTCCCACAGTGATATGACTTCCTGGCGTGCCACATAGACCAGACGTGCGATGCCTGAAATTTACAYCCTTACCTAATGATATTTAACATCTTCTAAATTAAGAAATGAAAAAAATTACTGCAGGGTGAGCAAAAATAATTTTCACAGAGTATAGCAAGGAGACAGATATTTGAGGGTTACYATTTATTCTGCAGGCCCAATAAGGGTCATTTTGAATTCTCTTCTCAAAGAGAAATACACACCACATAGACAAACTGCATCACTCCTGATTTTTCAGTGTCCTTGGATGAAGTCTTTCACTGATTTTTGCCTTTGTGATTACACACCACTCTTAAAATATATGGAAAATATATACACATATTTTGCAGGCCACGGGAGACTCAAGTCTAGAGGATGAAATATTAACTTAAGCGCTCTTTATTCAARGCTCCAGTAATACACAAAACAATTAACTAATTTAAAAGACTAGAACACTTGCATAGGGTGATGATGACTTTGAATTGGCTTAGCTCTGTTGGTTTGGGTCCCTCCTGACATTTCGAAGTATTTTGCGGATAAAACTGATAACATTCATGCTGAGTTATCTGCTCCCATTAAACCACATTTATATCTTRTGGGGGAGAAAATGTGTCATATGCCAAGTTTCAATCTTTGCTGCTCGGAGTCCTTACAATAACTTTGTGCCACTAATGTTTCACTGAGTGYTGAAGACTACTGTTAGGTGAGTTCATCCACCAGAGAAAGGTTATTATCCCTATCAGGAAGGGAAAGGCGCGACTAATCTTTAAAGCTTGTCAGTCTTTGCTCAAGAAATCTGGAGCATTAAGAGCCTAGCCRTAGCCACTGTCCTCATCTGTACCTTCACTGAGTAATAGACTAGAAAAACTGTGGCAACTTCCCGGTGTCTAAATGCCTGAATCTSTTCCACTCTGGTTTGTACAGGTGCCAGCTGATTGAAAATCTGGATTTTCAGTGGTGTGAGAAAAGGCARTTGTAACCATTTAGTGCTATTTCTTGTCTTGGGGAAGGGGGTAGGAAAGGGCAATGCCAGCTTTTGTGGTTTGGAATAAAAATTTGGCTCCTATGTTGTCTCAAGCACAACAGGCAAGTGCTCTTTCACTGAAATGTGAAGTGTCGATTTTCACATGAGCATTTGTGGATGGTTTGGCATCATAAAAGGTCACTTCCCTTTCTGTATTTCCCTTACCTCCTGTAGATTTCTATAGGGATTATTCTGAGCTGGAAACATATGTACCATGTGAGGTACATGAAGCATAGCCAGCTCTTTCCCTAACAGGACCCCAGGGCTTAGCATTTGCCCTCTCGTGATTCAAAGCAGCTTGTGATGTACAACACTGGACTACATGATAAAGCCCCCAGCCCACATTATTTGCTTTTTGGAGACTGGGAGCATTGAGAAAAGGATGCAAGCTCAAAGAAATAGGTTTGTTTAAGTATTTCTTGTTTTCTGCATACCCTCACTCTGTAAGTACCAGTATGGTTGTTTAGCGTGTATATTTGTTAAACAAAGACAGGAATTTACATGGACACTCTTTTGTTCTCAAAATCAAAGCATATAAACAGGACACTTTAAATGTAGTTTCTGYCAAGGCAGATACAGAATATGTTTATATTGGGTCAGTAATGATAACTTTGTGGAGGGCAAATACTGTGAGGACAATTTATTGGGTTGTGCTCTGATATATTTTATTTAGTATAACCTTTAGTAGCTCCCTTTGTATTTGGGATGTTAAGGGTTGTTCAGGAAGAACCAAGGACTCAGAGTTTGACCCAACAATTTGAATCATGTATTCCTCAAAGCATTAGAAATACTTGCATTTAAGGTGCTAAATAAAAGGACTTATGAACAACAGAAATATGAAACAAGTAGYTTGGCAAATAGCTTCCTTACATGAGTGCTTTAGTAAGTGCCATTTGCTTGATTTATGAACACATTTGGAAATAAAAATAATTAGATCTAATAATAAATGTTATATTAGGAAACACAAGTGCTAATTTTACAGCTGTATCCTGATCTCAGTCACTTTGACCTTGACWTGCAGTGCAACAATTTCACAGAGGTTTTTTGTTGGCGTTAAGATGATTAAATGTTTCAAAAACCACTGAGAAGGAAAGAGGGGCAGAGAAATGGACTTCCTGTCAAGACAAATCTTTTACCTCTTATAAACGCCCTGCCAGGGGTATTTGTTTATTCTATTGTCATGATGGCGCAAAGATCAAGAATCGTGTTAGAAAAGGGCAAGCATCAATTAAGTGTGAAAAAGGATCAAAACTGAAGTAACCAAAAAGGCAGATGATCCAGGGCGAAGGTACAGTTTGGGTGAAAACCTGAAGATAAATGAGGTGAAAATAAAGGTAAAACAGAAGGGGTTGTGAGGCATAGGAGGGGAGACATAAAAAAGGAGAGACAATAAGAGAAGCGAGCAATAGGTAGAAAACTCTCAGGAAGCCATTGATCACACTGTGCATTTAAATACATAGATCAGGACAATCAGCTACCTTAGGCTCAGCCCCAAAGGAAGCATGGATATCAGTTTTAATGGGGCAGCGACCCACCTGAGGGAGAATCAAAGCAAAGACTGTGAAATTYGGAAGTGGTGAGGAAATATCTGGGAGAGGGGGAGGGAGCGCAAGAGGCGTGTTATCTATTTTGTTGTTAGAGAAAGCCCCCATCACATAAGCACCTTAAGTGTTTGAAATGTCGTATGCCATAACTTCATGAAAATTCTGGGTGTACATTACAGGATAGTGGTTTGTGCAACATGAAAGAAAATACATTCAGAGAAGACAAGCAGTTGGAGTTCTTACAGCCTGGTCCACAGCCAGGATCCCTCCTTGTCATTGAAAACGTGTAATGAGAAAAATCTGACCTCTGTGAATTGTGTACAACAAGCACCATCTGTTCTAAGGAGGTGCTGTCGAGTRGACGGCTTGCTTATGCCACTAAGTTGTTAGTGCTGTCTGCAATTTTCCCCTCTCCATTTGTGAATCTTGATCTCAGTATATCAGTTTGCTTCTATAAAACCATTCTTGCCTTGCCTTTGGCACAGGAGTCATAAATGAAAACTCACYGAAGTTCTTTGGAACATATATTTAGTAATTGCATTAAGTAAATTGAGAATATAGTAATCAAAATACCTCTGGATTGTTCTTGAAGCATATGAATGGTGAAAGCAAGGAGGATAATTAGTACCAAACATATAAATCTCTTAAAYGGGGTTCATAAAACAAAACAAAAAAAATTAACACAGCTTGCAATTGGAATGAAATCAACTTTCAATATTTTCCATAAACCTTGATTAGAGAGCTTTGGCCGGTGTTTGTTCCTCTGAGGGTAATGTGAGTTACTCCTTTCACCCAAGGGCAGACATGCTGCCTTCCTAAATCTGCCTCAGAAATGAGAGAATAAGTGGAGGATGAGAGCACAGTCCTCTCTCCAGCAAACCTCTGGCCAACTCAAACATGCTGTTATTTCCTCTTTGCACTGACCTCGTGTCCTGCCTGTGTAGTATCCTTYTGCAGTAACAGGATCAATTGGAGCAGAGGTTTATATTCCCAGCCGCTGCCTGCTGGGAACACTTCTCCCTTGCACAGTCTTTGCTTTATTCCCCAAAACCACGCAGCAAGGTCCCCCTTCCTCTCAAGCTAACTTGAAGGTATAGGAGAGCTTAGCCATGAGTCCACTTTCCCATCCCAAGTCCCACCCACTAGCTGCACGATCTGTGAGAGAAATACGGAGTTCATCACCTGGGCTGGGGAGAGACTTACTCTCCCATGCACCCACACCGCTAGTCGCATAGTCTTTTGAACAAGGTATGTCTGTGCAACATATAAACTTAATGAAAAAAACTCTGAAATGTTGATTCTCTTGTTGGAGGAGGTAGGCTCCCCTCGTTATGCGCTCTGCTTGGCAACACGTGATATTCTGCATGCATGCCCATTTTGGCAGTGCACAAAAGGATGTGCACGTGCATATTGAAGAGTYAAATCAAACCCCACGGCTTTAATTCTGGAGTAAGATATTTTGTTTTGCTAACAAATCTTATGGGCATTTAATTACATTTTATTGTTTTGTAACAAATTACAACATTGTAATACTTGGTAGTTTTGTTAAAAAAGAATATGAAATGGTAAAAAGGCAATTTAGGGAGGGATGATTCAAGTTCCCATTTATTTTCAATTTTGAAAACAATTCAGCTTTTCTTTATAGTTCTCCAGTTCACCCACTCTCATAAATTCAGAAATGTGATCTAAATGCAGCTGTGAAGCAGGGAGGTGTTTTCTGCTGATTTATTCAAGAATGTCACAGTCCTTTTCAGCACAGGAAAATTAATTAGGGAGGCAAATGATAATAATGATAATATGCAAAATAAAAGGAACAATCCAATTTAGAGATTTCAGGTTTATACAAGGAAGAATGACAGCTGAAGAAGRGCATGAATGAAGCATGAGGAAATCTCATCCCCTCCTTCAGCACTGGGAGCCCCCCACAGCTGAAATGTCAATGGCAATAAGTGGCRGGTGCTGAGGGGGTTAAGTTCCTCCCTCATAAGACTTAGTCCAAGCTGGGATGRCACTAGGCTTTTGATTCAATTCAGCTCCACAAAACCATGCCTGCTCCTTTGGGGTGTCAGCCCTCCTCTATTGCGGTTCCCACTGCTCTCCCCCTCCTCACTCCCTTCGTCTCTTGCCTTTCCCTTCTCAGGCRTAGGCAATTCCTGTAACGCTTCCCCAGCTGTTTCAGCGAGGGGGACAGAAAGAAGATCCCAAGGAGATGGGCAAAAGGGATGTGGCCCCACTCTTTGGCCCCTGGGATTTGCTAAGCATTTGGGCAGTGGTCTCTCAAACTCTTCTGTTGTCTCAGACTGAGCATGTTCAAGGTCTGTTCAGTTGCCAGGTGGCTAACAGAGGCAATGAAAGGAGTTTCTGTTTCCCTCTGGATGTGCCCCTTCTGGCTGCTTCAGCTAATAGAATAAATCACCATTTCTCTTACTGCATACGATTTTGAATGAATATGAAAATAGCTTCCAACATTTGCCTGGGTTCCTGAGTAAGGGGCTATTTGGTCTAAATACTGGTCAGCTGAAAGAGGAGTACAGCTTAAATTCAAGACTCTCCCAGTATTTCATTCACAGTACATTCTCAAGCCTGTTAAATTTGACATGGGGTAGAAAAGATGATCAAAGCAATTTCGTAGTTTCAGCACAGATACTCCTAGCTTGAGAATTTAGCTAAATCATTCATTTCCCACCTGCTCTTGGTATCAGTCTTGCTCTTGGCAGAAGGTATAAGGTGGTGTTTAAAGGTAATTGTCAGAGTTAGGAAGGCTGTCTGCCAACACAGAGCACTGTTTTGTGTGGCTGCGTAGGACTTAAGCTTGTGCTATGGATGTTTTAGATGCYAGTATTGCCACCTCTGGGACACTGGTTAAGTCAGGCTCAGGTCTTTGAAGACGTGTATGTGCTGCCCTGTTGCTCATATCTCTGGGAAATCAGTTCCTATCTGTATCCAAAGATATGGTTCTGGATGCCTTGGCTGTCCAGAGGAAGTCCAGCAGACCAGGGATATCTATTTGCATCTAGTGTATGGAAGTGGTAAGATTTTCAAAATAATTTATCTATTTGTCCACAAAATGGAAGGGTACAATAAACCTTATTTTGGTTGGTTTTTTTTGTTTGGTTGGGTTTTTTTCCAGAGAAGTCTAATTCGAAAAGAAAAATGATATATGCATTAGTTAAAAGCTTGATATTTTGTGGACAAAAAAGACTTTARTGTTTTTCTATTCAAATCATGATCTTACACATTTGTGGGTACATTCTGTAAGATACTGAAAGCAAATGTTTTAGTACAAGATACAGTATCTGGAAATACTACAACATTTTTCAGTCATAATTGTATTTTACTAAATTTATCAAAATTTGTAATGATTTCAGTGTAGACTTTGGAACACCTTTCCATTTGTAATGTGAAGGGATATTTCAGAAAGAAGAAAGGAGGGATATTTTAGAAAATAGAAAGGAAAGAACAAATTTTAGTTAATGCTCTGAAAGTTGGTCAACTAGCTTTTAATCTCTATATAAAATTCAGGAGAGTAATAAGGACTAAGAATCCATATGATGTTCCTACACAAACTGTATCAAATATTCTCCATCTATAAACCAGTTTATGGCAAGGGTAGGAAAGAGGCAGTTTTATTTCCAGTATGTGCACAGATAAAAATGATCTATTTTTATCTCTGACCTATACAGATATCCTCTTCCTTATGTGCAGGATGTAGGTGTTATTAAAAATAAACCATTCTAAATACAGAGAGCTTATAAAGTTCAGCTTTGTCTCCCCATCCCTAAAGCAATGTCCACTACAACTCAATCAAGGATGGACAAATTTCAGCAGTTGCTGGAACAAGGAGAAAGCACAGAAGGAGTTRGATCCCAGAAAAAGCTTCCTGAGTCCTGGGCCAAAGTGCTGGCTTGTCTATGTGCAGGGAAATGCCATCGTCTTGCAGGAGGAAAAAGTTAAAATACTAGTTTTCAAGGATGATGTGCAACTGAAATCACCGTAAGATTATAAAAGTTGATATCTCCCATCTCATGCTAGACTGTGTGCTAGAGCATGCACAGCCACAGCTCCARGATAGACTTGTTTTTTTACCTACACTAGTAAAAAAACTATCATATCTGGCAATTTTCTGTTACCAACACAAGTTAGTGCTTAACGTACCCCAGCCTTGCCTACTGCAAGTTCTGTGCTGTTTGCATCTTCAGGCAGATAAAAACAAAGCAAAAGTCGGTTGTGCCAAAGGATGTCTGACACCTATACTCATGTTGTTGTTCAGATGGTAGATAACCATAAGACAGAGGCAGGTGTCTCATTGTCACAACCACATGAATCTAGTGATCCCTATTCTCTAATATAATATGGAGGAAAGCATTATAAATTGAATTGTTACAATTGTAGGATATTCCATACGAGTGGTTCCAAACAAAGCCTAGTCTCAGCCTACTTCAGTCTGAGCTTCAAGGTTCCATAAGTTCCCTTTTTTTCCTTTTTGTCACTGTATCATAACCATGTATACTGATCCATTTTTATCTCCAACATCTACAGTGACTGACCTGTGCAGGTATTGTCCTAGCTCATCCCTGTGCGGGATGTAGGTGTCATAAAAATAAACCATTCTAAATACTGAAGGTCTATAGACCATGCAGTGGGAACAATTCCCTTTCAATTCATTTATGGACTTYTTCTTCAATTGTTGGATGAAGTTTCAGCAATAGCAAAAAAAATCCCATTTATTAACCCTTTTGGTGCAGAAGTGGATCCTGAAGATGCTTGTACAGTAATGTTGCTTTAACTGATGTCATTCTCTGCTGGAGATAAAGGTCTTGTCACAAATAGCCTCCTTGTTTACACTACTTTCAAAGCTAAATATGCAAAAATTTGCTTCAGGCCTGGCTTTCTTGCAGCAAAGGAAGGTCCCACGTCTTAATTTTGACTGGGAAAGGAAGAGGTTTTCTGGTCATGTTGGCAAGCCTGTAGGGAATGTGATTTACCTTCTCTGTCCTGTTGCCTGAGCAAATAAGGAGCTCCAGGAAAGCAGATTAAGTGACTTTCTTACTAGTGGATAAGATGATAGTTCCAAAACAGAGGTATCTCTGTTATCCGGTGAAGCCGTGTGCCAGCTGCTACTTAGGATAAAATAAGCTCCCAACAAGGATCACAGCTTGTTTTATTAAGTTATCCATAAATTTCAGAAGTAGATCTTAATCTACAATGAACTGCTGAGTCAGATGTTCCTTAGCCTGAATAAAAGGAAAAAAGTTGTGGTAAAAAAGGGCCAGACTGCAAAAATGCAATTAGCCTTAGTCAGGCCTGAGGTGATCTGTTATACAAAGTGCACATGACGCATTATTGGTAAATAAAAAAATTAACATTGTGGTCCTGTGCATGATTCTCCYCCAGGGCACCCGCAGAAGGGACCTGCTCTCTCAAAGCACAGTGCATTCTGCGATGGACAGCTRTGCTGCGTCCCACGGCGTGACTTTGTGTAGGGGCCGAGGTCCTACACATTTTCTTTTCCACTATTGTTGTCTTCATTGCTAGTGGTACTAAACAAGAATAACCCTTTTATGCCAAAAATTGCTATTGTCCCAGTAATGTTACTAGATATTAACCATGAGACTACATTACACAATCAAAATATTTCATAAATTAGCTGTTGGCATGGATCCTTTTGCAAAACAGTAGACTTCCTTARTAAAAAAAACCCCACTTGATTAAAGGAAAATGTTGGGCAAAGATGGGACATAGAGTTGATGTCCGACCAAAAATGCTTAAATCCCCAGGCTTCAAAGAAGTCTGCATCCCCATTTGAACTTTATCATTGGAACCAATCTAGCATAAACATTTTGGCTTTTTTATAGTTTTGGTACATAAAGGCTCAGGAGACAAATCCACCAAAGGTAAATCCAATTATTTTTCATTTTAATTACTTTTAATTACTTTAGTAGTCAAACAAAATGTGTAGATATTCAGAATTTAAAATAAGCCAGTTAAGCAACCCTAGCAATACATTCAATAGTTAATCACTTTTTCCTGTAGCTGTAGAATACTGCAGTAATCTTCATCTATTCCAATACAGTATAATAGTGATTAAATATATATTAAATAAGTTCCTCCACCATTTTACCAAAAGGCATGCCTTGTGTGCAAAGTCGCCAGAAGGTCTGGAGTCTGTTGTCATCCATATTGCAAATCTTCTGTTGGTCAAGGAAGTTGATGGCCAGGAGGTCTGAATTAGTGAAATACCACTGAAATAAATAGAATGATAATTATTTCCTCCAGCTAAGAATTAACCTCAGGTTTTTCTATTGCATTTTGTCATCTGTGTTATAGGAAGAATAATATTTCCTTTATCTGCTGTATCTATAGAAATTCCAAACTGTGGAGGGTAGGTAATATGTCTTACTAAGTGTTTAYACAACACTCAGCATAGTAAAACCTTTACCTCCATACTTTTATCATAATAAGGCTAGTAGAAATTACAGCTAGGAAGATATTCCCATTCACAGGAAAAATATGAAATTTCAACTATCTGTTTGTTCGATAAATCATAAAACTTTATTTTCCCTAGGAATAAGAACTGCAATTTCAAAATGAGATTTCTGTCTTGGCTTTTTTTTTTTAAATATATTTAAATGAGATGTCTGGAAATCTGACAACTTTGTGGAGAGGAAGASACACACCTCAGGAACACAGAGCTGGGCACTTAGAAACTCTGCAGCAGCTTCTGTGTAGAGATTCCCTGAGATTATTAGTCTGAGAGCTTTTGGAGCTATATTCCATTAGACCCTAAAACATTAGATTTAACAACAGACCACAGACCTTTGCATCAAAGRTATTCCAATAAAAGCCATTTATTTATAAATTATCAAAATAGGTTACCTAATAGTATTTAAGCTTCCATTAAGTAATACTTTCTTATTAAATTATCTTCCAAAATGAATAATATCCTCGAGATTCCTAAATGGCCACAATCAGTGAAATGGTTTTATAAAGGTTATCTGTAATACACCACTGAAAATCCTAAAAACATAAGCCTCCTTCTGCATTTACATGACACAAATTCTTCAGAAAAGGTTAATGAGCAGACTAAAAGTCTGGCAGAACTAATTATTTTGGTGTGGGACTTGACAATTAAATGTATCTATAAAAGTCTAACGTTTACTAATGAAGCAGGGGACAAATTAGGCACCAACTCATTACGTTTTTAATCCAAACTAAAATATTGCCAAGTAGGATGTAGTTCCAAGGTGTCTGTAACATTCAGATTACCATGCATCAGAATATTCCTGTGGTACAGGTAGCTGCTGTAGAAGTCCCAGCTCAAGCACTGATGACACTCCAGGTTCTCTGTCTGCTAATATGGTGCTCACAAGATTCCTGCTCTAAGAAGTACTTTTGCTGATAAGTAAAGTGAACTAGTCTGCAACTTATCATGATGTATCAGTGGAGTAAAGATATTGAGGAATTAGATTAATTAARTGTAATTTAATGGGCCCAACAGGCAGCAATGGACCAGTGCAGCAAAAGAGGCCAACAGTGTCCTGGGCTGAACTAAGGGGAGTGCTGCCGGCAGGTCAAGGGAGGTGMTCCTGCCCCTCTGCTCAGCACTGGTGAGGTCACACCTGGAGTACTGTGTCCACTTCTGGGCTCCACAGTACAAGAGAGACATGGACATACTGAAGAGAGTCCAGCGAAGGGCCACAAAGATGAYGAAGGGACTGGAGCATCTCTCCATTGAGGAAAGGCTGAGAGAGCTGGGACTGTTCAACCTAGAGAAGAGAAGGCTCAGTGGAATCTCATCAATGTGTATAGATACCTGAAGGGAGGGTGCAAAGATGYACCTTCGTCTTGAAGAAAAAGCAAAAAAAAGCATAAACAAGGTTACAACTGCATACTTGTAATAGAGGTCATAGATGAGAACAASATGATCCATCAGACTTCTCCAGAGAAGATGCACCTCTTGAAAAGAGCCAGGCTCTTTTCAGTGGTATTCAGTGGCAGGACCAGAGGCAATAGGCACAAACTGAAACACAGGAGGTTACCTCYGAACCAAGGAAACCTTTTTTCAGAGTGAGGGTGACTGAGTACTGGCCCAGGTTTCCCAGAGAGGTTATGGAGTCTCCCTCTTTGGAGGTACTTAAAAGCCGCCTGGACGTGGTCCTGGGCAACTGRCTCTAGGTGACCCTGCTTAAGCAGGRAGGGATGAACTAGATGATCTCAGAYGTCCCTTCCAACCTCATCTATTCTCTGATTCTGTAAATGTCTTGCATCTCTTTCAAGACTTCCAAATCTTTTACTAATAAAGTTTCAAAGTTTAATAAATGACTGTGCTGCATTAAATCTGAGGAAAGGAAGACATACTGCTTTTTATTCTTTCTTTCATTTTGCTTCTTCCAAAAGCTCTGAAGCACTTCTGAGGCACTTGCCATGAAAATATCACTTTTCTAATTAAAGTGAATACAGTGTGGCATACTGTATTCAGGTGTGCGTGTACACTGAATACAGGCATGGAGCAACATTATGAAAATAGGATTCAGTGAAGCACTGAAAAACTGCCTCAGGGCAAGACAAAACAAAAATTCTCATAAAGTGCATTTTGTGTACTGTTCAGAGATGTGACTGCAGGTAGGAGACCAGGAGAGGAAAGAAATGGCATCAAAAATGGGTGCTCAAGCAGAAAAATAAAATGATTTAGCTTCCAAAGAGATTTTGGTTTCTGTGTCTTTTCGTGAAGTAGTGTGAAATGATATTGCTTGATTGTTGGCTTAATGGTTCTCCTAAAAGGCTTGTCAGTTGGAATAGTATATCTTTGAACAAGTATTGATACTATTTCTGTATCCGTATCTACAGGGAGAAGAGGAAGAAGGGGGACAACAGGAGAAAAGTGAGTGGGAGAAGAGATTACAGTTTGTCTGCTTTATGCATATGACTGGTGTAAATATTTTGGCTGTTTCATTCTGCCCAAGTAAAAGTACATGTTGAGTGACTTCTGACTTTGATTTATTTTTTGGGGTGGGGTGACCACACATTACAGTATGTTCTTTTGCCCATCATTTGGATAGGGTCTGTTTCCTTCTGACTAACTTCATTTATTGTACATGTAAATGAATATGTGCATGATTTGCAACTTTTTCATTAGTTTGAATTTTATGAAAGACAAAAAATCACCAGCTCAATCAATGTACATAAAAAAGGACATAAACTGATTTTTTTGCAATTTAGGAAAAGAAATGTTTACCATTGTATAGTAAGACAAAAKTGACCAAATACAATGTAGGTGTCATTGACCCTCTTCAGACAGCAGGTATGCAGAACACTATGGGAAATAGGATGTTTCTCCAAGGACGTAACAAGCCGATTGTCTCATGGATCACCTTGTTCTCATCTCTGACCACTATTAGAAATACGCAGTTGTAATTCTGTTTGTATTTTTTTTTTGCGTTTTTTGCTTTTTCTTCAACAGTGCTTGTTGAAGAAACATTTCCTTTTGGTAAAATATCATGCTTTCTTTTTATTTTTGGAAGGTATGCATTCTGAACAACCTCTAAGGAAACAACAATAATTCTTTAATTACCTTCATTAAGCTAGCTTTGAAATGTCAGTAAAACATACCAGGCTTATGACAGCTTATGACAGCTAATTCAGCTCCATCAGGATGCTAGAGCACTAACATTAAATAATTGTTTCTTTACAGCTCTGCTTAAGTGCTCACAGAAAGCTACTAAGGATTTTAGGRCAGTCTTTTTTTATCCCTTTATTGCCACAATAGTCAGCCCAAACTGAAGGACCCATCTACAGCATTAATAAATATGTATCTCAAAACCGTCATGCCCATTATGGCTATAGCAAATTGCAGTAATATAATTGGAATTACAGTGGATCTAGAAAAAAATCYTAATGAACAGATTTCAATGGTTTGTTTTAAAGACAGCATGTCAGTGTAAGCACTGAATTTACATCAAGCAGCAACTGGAATTACAATATTTTGTATTATTTTTCAGTGAAAATTGCTAGCCTGTAAACACAGCTAAGTTTAAATGTGTCATACCAACATTGCTTATAAGAAAACACATAAAGGGGAATTTTTGCTTTTACATTTTTGCATAAAAGCATGAGCTTTTTTCCTACGTGTTTGTAAAACTGAAAGGAAGTATTACTGCAAATAGCGGTAGTGGAMGAAGGGGCAGCTGAACAGATGGTTGGTGAACAATCATCTCGAAGCCRTAAATATGAGTCTGATGTGAACTACTAATTAACAAATAGCTTTMTTTTTTGATGGATGCCTAATGGTACTTATGCACAGAGATCGAAATTACAATCCTCCCGATCCATCAGGCTGCTATAAAAATGTATGTTGTCACCTTTGCTGGCAATGTTCAAGGAATGAGAGACTACTCCAGGTTTAAAAGAGACACTAAAAAGTGGTGATATGGAATACTGGAGCACCTGTAAGGAAGTGGCGTTCACAACCTGGCACACACGTTCACAAGTATTGTGAGCAGGAAGGGGTAGGATGCTGAGCTTGTGATTCACCAGAGTTGACAGACATATGGAGGGCAGAGAGCAAAGACACAGAACAGGCTGGCTGAATGCAATCCTGGCAGTAAAAAAGGCTATAGGCAATGGCGTGTCTGAAACCGGGGCTCTCTCCTGACCGCAGAGGGAAGCAATAGCCTTGGGATTGGAGCCCATCTGAAGCGGTTTCTCTGGTCTTGGTTGCTTGGGTTGTCTTTTGGGGTGTGTTTTCTTTCCCTTTTTCTCTTAAAATATGCTCTGAAGASATGGTCTCCTACACCTTATCTAACTGTTTAAGATGAAAAACTGATCAGGAAATGGGAAACCTGGCTCTTGTTGGCCTCAGGGGAACAAACTTTCAGATGAGAAGAAGATCTTCCATGGAGGAAAACAACATCTCTCTAGTAGAAGCATCGCGTGATGTGAAACAATGCAAAATTCATGAGACCAGAAAGACTTACTCCACTGAGATTAGTTAGTGTCCTAAGATGAAAAAAACACATTTTGCCCCATGGAAYATGTATCTTGTAACTGAAGGAAAGACACATGCAACCATAATTATTGAAGCAAAATTCTTGAAACTGAAGGGAAAAAGCACTTCCTAAATAAACCACGTAGTAGAAAAAGTCCTGAGATTTAMAATGTCATGATTAAACATGGGTTTAGCACATTTAAAGAAGAACAAAGACCGAGACACTACAAACTTTTAGTGAATTTGAGTGTCTAATAATGTTCTCAGCTAATCAAGTTTTTTGTAATTTATTACTGCAGAACAGTAATTTCTGCCTTATTGTAAAGTATCTGTGATGAAAGGGTATAGCTGGACTTTCTCTTTGTGGAAAATGTATAGCTCTTAGAAAGTGGGAAACAACCCTGGAGACAAATTTTTTTCATTCAGGGAGCACAAACCGTATAGTTAGTGGTAGTGWAAATTTTCCCACATTGCTAAACCAATGTGCACTAGAGTATTATGGGTATGCGGCCAAGAAAATCACTGRCAAAGTATCATCATCAAGCAACTAGCAGAGTCAGAGTTAGTCAGTGCTGACTTGGCCAGCTTTGAAATACTGATTTTAAAAGCCCGTTACTAAGCTCCTAACTATAAACTACCAATTTGTTAAGGTCATTAAAAAGGCAAACACAATCTTAGGGCTACCTTAAGTGAATTATTTCTTGAGTACAGTGCTTTGATGAGACTTTAGCTTGAATACTGAGTATGTCTAATCTGCCACAGCCCAGAAGGTCTTGTTCAGCCTGGGACTGCAGCTGTGACAGTGAGCAAGACCCTGGCTGATGAGAAGAGWTGAAAACAGTACAGCTGGTTTAGTCTACAGAAGTAAATAGGGTGGAGGAGAGCTAAAAGGTTACGACTGCAAACAAACTCAAGTGTTTCCCCGTTTCCAGCCTGAGACTTGCAGTGGTGTGACTTTTTTAAAAATAGTTTGATAAGGGCACACAATGCTGCATTCCTGACCAGTGAAGTAATGCTGGTCTGCTGCTTTGTTCCAGAGGTCACATGAAGTAATTTTTTTTTTTTTAAATTTTAACTATAAATTAGACATACAGTGGCCTAAATATTGTCATCTTCTATCTTTGCAACATCTGTAATGGAGTGTTTGCAACAGWACATACATTATCTCTGTGCATCTGGAGTGTTAAAACATAATCATTCACAAGAAYCTGTAATCAGTTCCCTTGAAGATATCAAGAGGTGGCCTTATTTCCCACGATATTTTCCTCCCTTTATAAGACAGCTTGAAAATAAGAGTTCTAATTCCTTTTGGAGATTTTCACTTCAGACTTTAACTGTGCTAATTCCTTAATGAGTTTACAATGAGACAAATAATATGTGTATWTTATATCCTAATATACATTTAATTTTGTCCAATAAATAGTATAGAATATATTCTATTTTAGACACTAAGGAAATTAGCCTCATTGATCACCAAATTCAATTTCTGTTTGTGGCTTTTTTACTAGATTCTGTCAACTAGACAAAAGAGTGCAGATTCTCAAGTTGTGTATATTAATACATTATGAGGAATTCATTAAAAGTTACAGCAGCAATGAAACAAACATACATTTGATAAACAGAACTGCAGCTTATGCCAGGTCATCCAGGCKGACAGGTACTGTATTAGATATGTGTATGCTGAGCTCTCTTAATTATGATAAGGAACATAGTTGAAAAATGTCCAGTGTCTCTATCAAGATTTTGCACATTCTCATCTCCTGTGGAAGCGAATATGTTATCTCGTTCAAAATAGCCATAAAACCCACAGGGAAGTTGATCAGTTAATGCCTGACAATTTCCAGCCTCCAAAGGAGAAAGGACACCAGTGCATGTGTATGCAATAGATGCTTTGGTCCAGGAAGAAGGGAACACCTGCAAAGCTAAACAGAGGAAAGTAGACAAATCAACTGCAGTAACATTTTGTGTAGGGATGGGGACAGGATTTCAAGAATTAAGGACAGCCTTCATTACCTCTTATACATGCCTGACTTACTTACTCGTAAACATGATTAATCCTTTTAAAGTTTACTATAAATGAATGCTGATGAAAAATTTTATATTGGTTRTATAAAACTGAGTGGTTCCAAAGTTCTGAAATATAGTGAATTAAATATTTTGCTAGCCTCTAAAATACTGGTGGTTTCTAAAATTTCTAGCAGTGTGTGTGGCAAGATTCCGAAGTCCTGCCACTGGAAGTACACCCGATTAAAATGTGATGTAAATATTTGACTAAGAAATGTCAAGTCCTTGAGGRCATCTCCTATTCTTGTGGTGAATTCATCTATGATGACTTCAGGTGCTCTTAACAGGAACTGAGGCTACGCTGAACATTAATGTTCAAAAGAAACATTTCTGTGGTGCATCCCACTCAGGATAGAAGTGGATCTCACAGATTCTCCAGGTGAACAATGCAGGGATCATTGCACAGATCGGGATAAACCAAGTATCTGTTGAAATAGACAGGTGAGGAAGCTGAGAATGAGCAGTTTAGGAGGCATGAGTTGGTGCAGTAAAGCAAATGATTTCTCAGGGATATCATGTTAGTACAGTGCAGGAAAGGGTACCACCCCTGGGGTCAAATTTCATGATGTGCTTCTGTCCCACTTTTTGGGCTTCCTGGCAGAGCAGCATCTATGATAGTCATGACAAGTTAGTACTTGTGATAATTTCCAGCTAAAGAACATAACTCCACACGGTGTCAAGACATTGCTGAATTGGGGACAAAACTGCAGTGCTAGGACAGAGCAAATAAAGGCAAAATCTGTTACTACTTGTATTGGAGGAGAAAAAAGAAGACAAGAAACCCTGATTAAATCCCTTCCTTGAAAATGGGAAGACATTTATGGAAGAATGTTGGAGGGTCTTTTTCCTGTTGTACTAAAATGATTTTAAATCTCATCTGTATTAGTAACTCATAATAGTATGAAGTCTATCAGGAATCTTGTAATTTGGAGACTTGATTAATGTTTTGATATAGGGTTCATAATTATTTAGATGGGCAAGATTATTTTTAAATCAGTGGTTTTGTTTCAGTGATTTTTTCCTCTTTACTGGTAAGGTTACAGATTACTCAGCTAATTAATAGGTCATATAGTAATTACGCATTTTGGAACACGTCTTACAGTTCTGTTTTGTGGGGTTTTTTCACTTCTTTTCTTACCTTCTAGTAGTAGTGAAATTACAAAATTCAAACTCAGTGGTGTGGATGACTCTTCCTTATGAAATGGGATTTCTGAATGTCTCAGTTTCAGGAAAGTGGCCTGCCTAATATTGACTGGCATGTGTTTGCTGCTGCCATTTGTACTACAAGTGACTTCTCTATTACAATCTCTTCTGTGACAGAAAAAGAAACTGAATCATAATCTCTTGCCATGATTATAAGCACGTCTTTTTGCCTTACAGTTTGGGCTTGAGATTCTTGTGAGCCTCAGGTTCAGACGTCCCATTGCAAGTGAGAAAGAGAACTTTTAAAAAACCTCAAACAATGAAGTTTTAAAGAATCCTAATATCTTTATTTTCTTGTTCCAGGAGTTAATGATCATGAAACATTCATTATCCATAAATGTCAGAGAAATAAAATACATCATCAAACCCGTACCCCTATATAAGTAGGTATTCAACTACAGGGAACAGCTTTTTCTGTGTCGTACCTCCAGTAATGTTTTGGGTGCTTGATACAAAAGCTCCACGAAACACAGACTCAGGTATTTAATCAGAGATTTAATATCTAAGATATGTGCTTAKTCTGATGACTGAAAAATTAGTATACACCAAAAAACTCATTAGGAGTGTCTTTATAGTCATTAGAAGTGAGTAAAACAGGAGTGAGCAGGTTCTAACAATTACAGGGGTTGTTTCAGGCGTGGGGAGATAAGATGGAGCAGAAGAAGTAAGAGGAGCTAAATTAAGGGCATTTAAGGGAGAACATGAATTAGGTCAAGAGAGAACATTTAAGGGAGAACAAGATTAGATCGAAATTACAGGGCTGTGACAAACCATCTGTGGTGAACAGAAGTTTGGATGGATGGTGTGTGGTACATCTAAGAGTACAAAGCAAAGGATATGTAGAGAGGAAGAGATGATATAGTAAGAAAAATTATTTTTGGCTGTATCATGTATATGTATATATCATGTATATGTATATATCATGTATATGTAGATAGCCAGGACAAAATAATCATTCACAAAACTGGAGAAATGCTGTAGTGTGGATATGAGAGAAGTTACTACCAGCCTGGATTCTTTCCTGAATGCTGAAGAAATAATGTAACCTGGCTCTTTGGAGAGGAATCAGTGAAGACAAGATAGGAAAATCTTAACATCCGTTTTCATGGTTACCACACAGTAGATATATTCTCACAATAAGTCTTTCAATGCTGATAGTGAATGATTTGTTCCACATCAGCCAAAAGTTCCAGTGTACAATTGTATATGTGGATTTTTTAATAAAAGCTGAAAAATTCTAATCTCTATTCTGCAAAAATTATTTTAGAGTTCAGAATGATGAAGCAGTTTGGCTGAAGAGTGCTAATAAACTTCAATAACTTTGAGCTTTAGAAGTGACACATTAAGTCTACTCTTAAAAAGCAGAAATGGCTTTGTCTCAGTTATCTTTTGTAGAAGAATAATTTATTGTATACTGCTTTCAGAAGCAATTCCACAGCATTAAAAAAAAMCCCCAAAACATGGATTTACCAATATTACAATATTTGTGGCTGGAAAAACAAACTATTTTTAGGGAAATCTGTGCCTAAAAACATTGTGGCCTAGAGCAAGTTGGAGGATTGGGGAGGAAACCACAAACTGAAGTATTTCAAAAGGCTAAAATCCATGTATAATTTAATAACTCTTGTACAGTGAAACAGTAATTGGCTCTGATATTCCACAGAATAATCTAATCATTCCACAACTCAATTTACTGCAGCACAGGGAAGAATATTAAAAGCTTTCAGAATAATGAGGCACTAATTTTAGTTTCTGCATTATTTCGATTAGTGATGATTGTCTGCTGTATGGAGATTTCAGCTGAAAAATTACAAAGCTGCCACAGTGGAAAAGGAGCCACCAAACACACTTTGTTTGAAATATGTTTCATGAACAAAAATTCCTTGAATAAAGAATGAAGTGGCAAGTGTTCATACTCTATATTAATCCAAAATAGGTTATTAATATAAATTGGGATTTAAAATGTAAACATGAACTTTCATAAATTAGTATTTAAGGATTTTGTTGCAGGATGCTTGGTGGGGATTAAAAAGTTTGAGTTGGGGTTCTGGATTTTATCTGAATAAATAATATCTCAGTGGAAGCATATTTCCTCAGCACTGCTCTTCTCTGTAATTTGGCACATTTGCATGTTTTTTATTTAACTGCAATCAGACTGGATTGTTTCCAGCAGGTTGACTAAAGGCAACTCACTGCAGAAGAACTGGAGAGGTCCCCAGGAGAGGTGGTCGTGAATTCTACTCTCACAATTTGGATGTGCTTAAGTGAAGATAGGCATAAAGCCCATATAAGCAGCTGCCTATAATTCTCAAGTTTGTCAGCTGGCAGTGCTCCCTCATACCCAGAAGAGGTATTATGGTCATAGGTACACGCTGGGCTGCTTTCATGTCAGCTGAGGACCCCTTGTCCTGGTGGAAAGCCTCAGCTACCTGGCTGGACTCTGAAAGRCAACAGAACGTCAGAAATGGGTGGTGGTACTGGCCTGAATTTAAGCTGAAAGTGCACGATTCTTGTATGGCAATAACTGGGGGGTTTTTTGTGTGGTTTTTTTCGGTTGGTTTTGGGTTTTTTTCTTTTTAAACTTGCTTGTATTTTCTTTTATAATGTCTGARCTAGTAAGAAAGTTGCTTGTTTATCTTTGGTGGCATCAGGCAGTACGTTTGGAGGGAGAGTTCTTTCTCTCGTATTGGCAACTGGATGTGCTTGGTGCAGAGGAGGTCCTTGGTGCATCTGTGTCCTGYTGAGAAGAGCAGAGCAATGTACAGTGTCGTGGTTTAACCCCAGCCAGCAACTAAACACCACGCAGCYGCTTGCTCACCCCCCCACTCCRGTAGGATGGGGGAGAGAATCAAGAAGGCACATGGAGGAAAACCCGCAGGTTGAGATAAAAACAGTTTAATAATGGAAATAAAACAACAGAACAGTGATAACAACAAAGATAACAACAACAATAACAGAATATACAAAACAGGCGATACACAATGCAACTGCTCACCCCGACCAAAGGAACCGCRCGAATCCAGCCCCCAGCACCCCCCGGTTTTTAAGCTGGGCATGATGTCACATGGTATAGAATACCCCATTGGCCAGCTGGGTCAACCGCCCAGGCTATGCTCCCCCCTGCACCTGGCAGAGCATGGGAGGCTGAAAAGTCCCCGGTGCAAGTACTGCCCAGCAACAACCAAAGCATCAATGGGCCATCAACGTTCCTTTCATTGCCAAACCCAAAACACAGCACCCCCTCCAGCTACTGGGAAGAGAGTTAMCTCTGTCCCAGCTGGAACCAGGACGTACAGATAATTAAAAAATATGGAAAACCAATACTTTTTCTAGGGTCATATAGGAGACAGTGCAGTATGTGCTGGAAACCTCAGTGTCTCTGTGGTGTTAAAATGAGAGGGGCTTAAAGGAGGGAACTTGGTCTGCAAAGATACAGTGGGTAAAAATTTTTTTTCAAACTTTACAGGTTTTGTCTCCTRTTTTATTCTGAGCTTGCTTTGTTTTTGGAAAAAACAATGTATGCTACTTGATGGTCAGATGCAGCCTGGTGTCAGGACTTAAAGCATTGGCCTATGTGCACTTGGAGGCAGATCCCCCAGCCCTACCTGGGCTGACCCACCATGCTCGCCAGTGCCTGTGGGGTTGGGAGGCTGTTCTGGAGAAGACTTCTAAGGATTGGGCTAAATMGCCTTTCTGGGAAAACTGGAAGGGCCTGTTAAAGAGTTTCCACAAGGAAACACTTGGAGAAGTGGAAAGCAAGGGAGACAAGAGCRTGGCTGGCTGAGAAACCCAGAATTTTCTGGGAGAAAGTGCTTGGAGCTGGGGGGTAGAGAAGTTAGAGAAAGTGCATGCAATTTGCTGGTAATTACAGAGCTAGAAGTGACTCAGTACTACTTGCTAGCAAATTGAGTTTAASAAGAATGTTTGTGGAAGCAGGTGCTTTCACATAGTTTTGTGGAGGGGGGGGAAAACCCCAAACTTCATGGAAAAATCTGTAATATTTGCAATCTGTTGTGCTAATCTTAATATCCACATATTAGTGGCTCATCTGGGGAAAGCATGTACTGCAAGTCCTGCTGAAACATAATGCTACTTAAAACCACATTTCCTTTAAAAACAGTGCTGAATATCATTAGACTCTTGAACTTTGTATTATTTGTTTTAATCATCTACTCTTTATGTGATCTTTCATTGCAGCTCACCCTAGAGAGGGCTAAATGATCTTTCTGCTTTTGAGGAAAAGAGATATTGGAGGTTAAGAGCACCTGGGTCAGACTTGGGTTCTGCTGAAAAGCATCCAAGCCTGATGGTTCTTCTCCTTTAACAACCACAAACCAGAAATGTCAACACCTTTGCCTACATGGGGGTTAAAAGATTACCACCCTGACTTWGTCACTAGCAGCAAGTTATCTATCTATGAAAATATTAGTTAATTAGAAGCCCTTGATCTATTCCTCTTCACTGAGAAGTTGCCAGTATTTTTTTCTCTGGAAGATAGCAAGTTGTGYTGAAAAGTGTGATACTTGTAATCAGATAAGGTGGATGTTAACATAACACTGAGCTCCAACTATTGAAAATCACTTCTGTACTGTTGAAACAGTCCTCTGTTCAGCACTTATTATTTTTCATGTAATGTCTTAGGCTTTGTGTTGTATCTATATGCAAAAGAAATTTCTTTTGTGTTAGGCAAGTCAGTTTCTACACAGGTTTCTTGAATGTATACGTGGTTAAAACAATAAAGATATTTAAATCATGCCCCATCTTTTGAATCCACTACTCAGTTATTTTGAGATCCTGTTTATAAAACCTCTTCTAGAAAATTATGTGAGAAGAAAACTTAGGATTATCTATCCATTTACAGTGATTAAAGCTTCAGGAGGCACAGTTATAAGCAACTTCATAGCATGAAAAGCCATGACAAAATAAGAAATTATCAGGCCAGAATGTTGCTTTGACTGATACATCAAATTATGCATTCATGCAGAGTACCAGATATTCACAGTAAGACCATAAATCACCAAAGTAACACTGTGCTGTGCAGATGATCCCATTCAAATTGGGTCCTGACTACTTCCATTTTTAACTCTAAAACTCCCATTTACATAACTGTATATCTTTAATGCATTTAAATACAAAGCTATTATCTTTTGTGATGGTATATACTACATTGATTGAAATTGCAATGCACTCTTGGCTCTTTTCACGCTGCATGTTGCTGATGGAATTTTGTATCTTTAATTGCTCTTTTTTTTTTGTTTTGTTTTGGTTTTTTTTGTTTTGGTTTGGTTTTTTTTGTTTGTTTGTTTTGTTGGTTTTTTTTTGTCAATATGCTCCACAAATATTAATGAAATATTGCAGAAAAACTTCTAGTGTGCAAAAGAACTGTTACTCTCATTTTGGTTTTAGGGAAGAAAAAATGTAAACAAAACCCCAACAAACAAATACACCATCGTAGAAAAAACTGTAATAAGCTAAAAGAAAGCTTGTTCTAACTCCTTAATCTGTATGTTCTCTTACTTATCCAACAGCTCTTTTTCTCTCTCTTTGTTTACTAAGCAGAAGACTAATTCTTACTTAATTGATGATTCTGGATGGCAGCACTTTTTCTATCTATSTACATCTAAACATGGTATGTATTGTACATATTGAACAAGTAAGGAAATTGCCATGTTGCATTTGGACACAAAAATATTTGGATTTTCAAAGCAGAGTAAAACTAGTAATGGATAGTGTTTAGCTGTCTCTTGTTCAGTTGAATACATTTCTTCTCCTAAAGGTGCTATTATGCAAGCTGTAAATCATAGTTTTGTGGCAAATTCATGACAAAATGAATCATCCTGTTTATACACCATAACACAGTATAGCGTTGGTATGTAAAAATCAGTAGCTGCAGATGACTGATGGTCTTGGGAATTGCACTTCTGCTGGCACAAGAAATGAYAATTTGGTATGTTGTGGGACATGCTAACTGCTTTAAATGACAAAGAAACAAGATTCCTCAGTGTTCCTTCTRTTTCACTTTAGAAAGCTCTGCAAAACACTAGCATCTTTATCTGAGGGGAAATCCTAKCTATATTAAAACGTGTTGTTTTTTGTGTTAGAATACAGCAGGGTCAGAGAATAGAATTACTGCCTTTTATGGATACTGTTATCACTTGCATACTAAATAGCCTGACACTGAAATTAATTCTTTTCAGAATAAACATTCCAGGAAGGTGTGARGGCAGGGACCACACAGACTTCCCATCAAAGCTTGTGCCAAGAGTAACAAACCTGAGTATAATGCATCATGATTAAATGCACCAAAGCCCTGTATGTAAGCATAAGAAATGCTACATAAATATTTAGGCTGGATGAAAGCCATTTAAGACACATTGTTTGATTCTGTATAACCCTATGAAAGTTTCTTAGTAACTTTCAAGACATAGATAAGTGATTATTCAGTGAATTAAAACAAGCAGCTATGAAGACATATTGCTAGAGCCGGCATTCCAGTTACAGATACCCTGTGGCACTCACCTGCTACGTACCACAATATAATATCACTGAATCTTCTGCTGTTTATTGCAATTTTTCTAACCTGGGGCTGAGCAAAATACACCTTGTTATATCTCTGGTTGCCATAAAATAGCACAACTCCATTCACTTTACACTGTGAAGGACCAGTCCTCTGGAATTAACATTACTCACAGTTAAGGAGGGAGGAAAAAAAATAAGTGGAAGCAAGGTTGCAGAGAGGGTTGCTGTTTTCTCAGGTTTTATATTATAGATAAATGCTGTTATTACTATCTGTTTATCTGTTACCTGAAAAATTCTCTTCAATAACTTATTTGATTCCTATTTTGCTCMAAGTCCCGTGGATATTTGTGAGACCAGCACCTCTGTAGGGAACAAGCCTTATTATACATTGCAGTCAAAATACGCAGCCGAATCAGCACAAGGTTTGCTGAGGGATGTTATGCAAATGTGTGTTTATTCCCTGTCTTGTTCTGCTGATGATCATCTATCAGTATGTAGCAGAAGGCAAACAGCATAGCTGTAAGTCCTAATATCTGCCTCATTATTGCTTACCTGATACTTGATACATTCCTTCAGAAAGGCTCAATTTGGGGAGAATGATTCAGCTATTGGGTAAAGCAGTGAAGGAAAACCTCCCTGACATTAGCACTTTATAACAGCAGTTTATCATCTCTGCAATTATCCATTTATATACTTCTGAAATATCTTTTCWCATCACTTTTTACAGGTAGCAGTTCTCCAAAATTAGGCCTTTCAAATTATTTAGATTTCTGAATATCTGGCTCATGCACCTGAAAGGTGTACTCCTAGTACCATCACAACTGGATTAGACACAAAGGAGATTACTATAGGGGAAAGTACCTCATATATCAACACTTCAGTTGATAAATACACATGGAGTTGTTTATAAATTACACTTAGTAGTGTTTTACAGTGGTCCAGATAAATGTCCTGTTAGGTTTTTAGTTTCCTTAACAGAGTGCCTTTAGAAAACTGGTCTAGATCACTTACCTCTCCTGTCTCATGAGCCAACAAAGCTTCCAGTGTAGAGGATACGAGGGAGCTCTTGGTGGTAAAGACTGTTTAAGCCTCTTGGTAGGTTTTATAATATTTTTCTTTCCTTTTTTCCCCTTTTTTTTCCTCTTTTTATTTTTTCTTTTTTTTTTTTTCTTTTTTTTTTTCCTGTCCTATCCTTAAGTGACAGTTTTTGTAAAAACACCAGTCTCTCTTGTCCTTTCTGATTGCTCATGATTGCCAAACATTCTTCCTATACCAACGTTGATTAGCACAATATGATCTGGGTTTTCTGGAGTATATGGTAGGGATCAGATGATGGTTCAGCTACTGTCCTCCCACCAAAGCAGCCATTTTCCTTTTTCTGGGCCAACTGCTTTGGGATCATTGATTTCTGGAGGAATGAGGGAAAAACAGTGACCCAAAGATTGGGGGGAAAAACATTATGGCAAAAAATACCATGCTTGCTATTTTATCAGTGTTCTTATGGGCTTCAGTTCTCTCCTAGGATAACGAGACTTCTGTTATGTTCAGTCAACAAAAAAAAAGAAGTCTTTAAAGGTCAAAGCAATGGGGTCCATTAGTGTGTGATCTGGGAGAGCTGCTATCTCAGTATGTTTGCTGTATTGTCTGGGACTAAAAGTGATGGGAGGAAAAACAATGTAAGTGGGTAAAATGAATGCATATCTGATGTTTTGTGAGTTCTGTGTTCATTACTTTCTTGATCACTCTACTTTTAAAAAACTGCGAGATAAATTACATGTTTTTACTTACATAAACTGATGGCTTGCACAGAGAAAAATGAGTTGTTCTTAAAATAAATAAGCCAAAATAGGCCTTTTTCTGGCTGTGACAGATCTACCTTATTAAGCCTGGTTGTTCTTGGACTTTCTTCTTGTCTAAGTGCTTGTCTAATCAGTCTTAACCTAAATCACTTTGTGAACCTAGTTAATTYTAAATAATAATAAAAAAGTTTCTCTGAAGTAACTAATATGTATAAGTTTTCCTGACCTTTTTTTCAGATATATCTGCTAATTAAAATAATTCTTCAAAGTYTCTTTTATAGATCTTGATTCTTTTGTAACCTTCAAACATTGCTATACCTACCGCTTACTCTTCCATGGGAGTTGCTCCTTTTTGTTTCCTATTTTTTTCTATCTTTGTTGGATGCAGGCATGATTTATCTGTCTTGCACTCTTGACATTTTTAGAAGGAGTCAAGGGAGTTTGCCCTGCAGAATATAATCTGACTTGAAAAGATTTACTAGATTAGGAAGCTGACTTTGCCACTATATGTTGCAGAGCCCAACTAACYGTTCCTGGATGTAAAAATAACTACTCATTCCTTCCACTCTGGTAAATCTCCACATCCTCATTGTTGCTAGTCCTTAGCAAATGCTCTGTGGTATCTTTCCTCTCAAAAAACTTCCTCTTTTTGAAACAAAACAAAACAAAACAAAAMAAAAWAAGAAAGACACTTTTTAAACAGTGTCTTTATTGTGTGGGTTCTTACTTCAGTGCAACTTTTATTTTTTTTTATTTGTTTGCTCTAGTTTTTAGACTCTGGCCCTGGAAAGACATGTAGTGAAAAAGATCGTTCATCTATTATTGAAGCTGTTTGTATTTTAGCCTGAGGTTGAGAAAATAGCATATGGAATTCCCTTTCCATGTGTTTTGTTTCCAAGATGCATTGCATCCTCAGCTAATCGATCAGAAAAGAGCTAGGCTGGGAAAACTGTGCATCTCAGGGCACTTACTGCTTTCGTTGCATGTAGTTTAGGAACAGTCTGCGAAAGATCTTAGCAGAGTCTAAGTCCTTCATGCATTTTCCTAATTCCTTCTTGACTTGTAAGAAGTTTGTAAGAAACTTCTATTTTAGAAGATAATTTGAATAGAATTGAGCACTGAAAGGGGACAGTTGCATTTAAACCCTAGAGTGTTTTTTTCCCTAGAAACTTTCTTCCTAGGGTGTGGATTTTTRTTTGTTTACTTTTGCATTTCCCCAAGCATGTAACTGAAACCTTTCTTCACCTGTTTTGTGTCTGAGGTATGCTGGTCGTCTTTAAGCATTTTCATCTAAAATTCTGGATATTGATGCTACTGCAAAAGAGTGCATAAAATAGTAAAAAGCACATCTTCTGAAGCCGCAGAGAGAATTTTGTCCGGAGCCTTATTTTTCTTTCTGACTTGCTAAAACAACTTGGAGAACTTCTACAGGGACTGCTTTGCATAATGATTCCTCTCTGCTTGCCCAAATGCATTTATAGATCAGGAAAGACTGCTRAAGAGGAGTGTTGTAGGATGACATTATTTACTTTTCAAGTCCTGAGAAAGTTTTTTTTCACTGTAGTCATCTTGATTATCTGGGCTATGTGCAGGGCTGATGATTGGATTATATTGTACAAGATATATGGAATAATAGTGAATGTAAACACTGCCTATGAAGCAAGTTAAAGAAAGTAAGGTGAACTTTTTTCTCAGAACTTTTACCACTTTAAAATTTTGCATTCTTGTGAAATTTGTTAAAAAAATCAAAAATGAAAAAAAGATAATTTCTTTTGTTGGTCACATCCCTTTACCTCCCCTCATCCTTCTTTCCCACATGCATGTAAAGAGCATATTGCAGAATGAAGTAGWATTTGAGGAGAAGGAAGGAAGAAAAAACCTCTTTAAAATAAATTGGTTAGCTCTACATAGTTTGAAGCTTCTAAAAAGGAATTTTAAATTAGGAATCTGCTGCCTTTCTAGGAAATACTGGCTTTTTCCTCTTATTTTCATGACTGTAAGAAATAAGTGCCTTGGCTGCTCACGTCAAGACTGGGGCAGGGGGGCAGGTTTGAGATGAAACTCCTGTTGTGCCTGGGGGCATGGAGGAGGTGACCTGTTTCTCTCTGAATAAGGGAAAGCATGGATCCCCCTGTTTGCAACCTGCAAAACCAGAAGTGAATTCTACTTTTTTTTAATGTTTCACAACATTATATAGCTCTCTTCTAGCTCTTAATAAAAGGGAACAAGTGTGTTTGACCAATTGCTGCAGGCCAACAGACATTGACCAGTAGCAGTTTAGGTGAAAATGAATTCAAAACACTTTCTCATAACGCTTTTGTAACCTTAACAAAAAAGCCTGTGTAGTCCGGTCTAGAGTAAAACTAATTATTCAGCTTTCTAAACAAGATTTTCACATCCCTGGCAAAGCTGACAATGTGCCTGCAACACCTAACTTTCAGTAAACCTAATCTCTGTGTTGTTTCCACATTTACGTTGACTCTTTTTCCCCTCTAGAGTACTTGTGTTATGGAATCATAGAATAGAATCATAGAATGGTTTGGGTTGGAAGGGACCTTAAAGATCATYTAGTTCTAACCTCCCTGCCATGAATACCTTCTACTAGATCAGGTTGCTCAAAACCTTATCCAACATGGCCTTGAACACTTCCAGGGAGGGGGCATCCACAGCTTCTCTGGGCAACCTGTTCCAGTGCCTCACCACCCTCACAGTGAAGAATTTCTTCCTAATACCTAATCTAAATCTACTACTGTTCCTCTGAGCTAGTTGTTGCCCTTGGGAAGTGATTTCAAATGGCACAGGAATAATTAATCCCTATAAACAGATGGAGAACAAGCGTGAAAAAGGTAAACAGGAAGGCAAAGACATTAAACTGAAAAGATTACACAGATGTTTTGGACAATGGTAAAGAAAAGAACAAGGCAAAGCTGGAAAGARACTGGTGTTGCTAGTATCGCATAGTTAAAGACGTGAGATCAGACTATAGACAGGAATTTACTCTAACAAGAGCGTGAAACCTGCCTGAAAGTTGTGGTCTCCTTACCTACTAAACTGAGCAGGGAGTAAGCCTCACTGGAGAAAGCTCAAGTGCTGAGTGACCACAACTGAAACAGTTTACCTAGGTCTTCCCAGCTGTCTGACATTTAAACTGTTCGTGATCTCATCCTTACTGTTACATTCTAACTAACATTAATCTCTCACTAAAAATGTGGGACCACGACAGGATGGAGTATTTCATCCAGGAAYAGAGTGTAGGTTTCTGTTCCATTGCCCTAAATCAATCATCTTAGTAGTAGTTCAGCTAGACATGTTACTTAGAGATGTCATCAGTGATGAAATATGAGCCACAGGGGAATGGGAGAAGTCTGGAACGAAATATCTACGTCTTACATGAATCCATATACAAATATATAGTGCAATGCTTTATAGATATGTAGCTAGCTCTTAATAAGCTAAGCTGGGTATCAGGAACAGTATAACTATGTTTGCATAKCTACTGTTCTCCCATGTCCTGAGCTGGCTTGTTCAGAGGTAGATCAGGTTTCTCTATGCTATATGGCAATATGCCATGAAAATATATGCTTTAAGGTAAATCAAATTATGGTAGCCATTTTCTTCATCCATGGAAAAATGAGAAGAAAAAAAAAAGCAAAGATAAAATCAAAGATATATAAGCAGAAAGAATGAAAAGAGGAATACAGTGGTTTGTCATCTGACAAATGATAACATGTACCATGAATGGAGATAAAAATGCTGGTTGCTAAGGATGAAAAGAAAAAGAGTGGGGAAGTGACAGAAGAGCCCTGGGGAACACCCACAGAGTGAAGATAAAAGGAAGACAATTACCATCCCAGAACAGTTTGAAAAGTAAGTCAATTTGTGAAATGCAAAACAYAGGAGTGATGGGTGTTAGATATACTAACAGTTTGCATCAAAGCAGTGGTAAAAAGCTACCTGCAGGGTGGAAAACAGCTGAATAATCAGAGAACAATAAGAGGATGAATTAGGCCTTCACAGGTGGTCTGAAGTAAGTCATCAATAATGAGAAGACCCTTTCTTTGGCCAAAAGAGAGGTCATGCTGGAAAAGTTCAGTGCAAGGTAATAGGCATGGATAGGATACTATGCAAAATGATAGATACCTATCTCATGACTTTGAGAAATGTGGGAAAAGGGAAAGATTACAGTAATTTAACAGAACAAAGGTTGAAATTATGTGGTATTTCCTAACTAACATGGGAATTATCTTTCTTTGATGACCTCAGGAGACACATGAATATTGAGAGGTGGGAAGTAATGGTAGAGAGAAGGAAAAGAGAAACTTGAAGTAAAGCCCATCTGACAAGGAAGGTCTTATCAGCTCAGATGAATGAAATAAGGGGGGAAATAATAAGAGTAGAAGGCAGGCAAAGGCCTTTGTTGTTGTACTTAGGAAAGAAATAAAAAGCATACAAATATTTCACACTTTTTCCTGATGAATTCACTGCCTCTGAATTCACTACCACCATTTGAGGAATAAGTACTGCTTTGTATGAATACCCATGGTAGTAATTGGGCCTCAGTCAGACATGAGAAGAAACCGCGGTGGTTACAGGTGTGTAGGAGCAAGCTGTGGTATTTTCTTAGTCGTGGATGCCACAGGACACGTTTCTCATCAGGTTCCTGTACTTACTTCATCTGATCGCCCTGCAACCTGACTCRGAGCCAAATGACAGGCTACAGTAAGGGCTGGCATGTTTTTTTCATTACTTTCAGTGGTTTCTCTTCTCATTTATGCCACCCAGTGTAGTGTACGTAATTTAGAAGTTTTTACTTCTTGTGACAGAGGCTTCTATGGAGCAAATTGTTAAAAAACATGTTTCTYAAATTGATGTTCCCAGAATTGCAGACAATAATCAATGCCTATAATCACTCAGAGAGGACTTGTCCCAGGGCATGCTGTCTTCTGTATATAGTCCCGGGTGACTTGTAATTCTTGCTTTTTTGCTTCCACACTCTGTTGCCTTCAAATATGGGAAAGAAAGCGTGATCTGTTGTGTTGGGAGTTGAGATATAATGGACTAGCTCCTGTCTTCCTCTGAAATTGCTTTATGCCAGATTCCCTGAAGTATAAAGACCCATATTTCTGGTCTAATCATCTCCTTAGGAGCAGGGGGGAGAAAATTCTGGGTTCTGCTGAAGGGCTTTCTAAGGTGGCCCTCTCCAAGAGCCAGGGGAGTGACTGCCGCACCCCCCTGCAAAGGAACTACTGCATGTACTGCTGTACTACAGCTATCTTTGCCTTCAGGGTCTTTTGGGGATAACTTACAGCTGAGGAAAAACTGTTTGTGYGGTATGTCAGAACTCAGGTTTGATCTTAACTCACTGTTTTCTCACAGTAAAACCCCAAATGTAGGACTRTGGAACCCTAAGCTGAGGTTGCAACCTTGGGACCTCTGTATTTAGTARTGAATCCTTATTCACAACAATGTCCAGTTTGGACAGGAGCAAGCTGTGGCTGAGAAATCCTAGCTGAGGGAGAAGCTGCGTTTCTCAGACAGACCCAAGCTCCTGCTCGCTGCTTTTCAGCTGACAGTGAAGCTCACTGCTCTCTCTCTCCCCTACAGTTTCACTCCTGGGAAACTGTAGGCTTCAGCTGAAGCAAGGGAGGGATGTTATTCATTAATACCTCCCAGGAACAGGCTAGACAGGGAACATGTGTGTGTCTGGGCTCAGAGTTCACTTTTTTCCTGGAGTGCTCTTTTTCCAGTCCAGGAGGTGAGACTCTGATTTCAGCTTTGAAGAAATAGATGATAGCCCCACTGCTGGGCTCAGGCCATCTCCTCGGGAGGCAGAGGCAGTCTCTCCAGTCTCTGCTGGGCAATGGCACTGTTAGCTTCAGTGTCTGTCAGTGATAACAGGTGTCACAGAGGCCAAAAAMCAGACCTCAAACTAAGGTTTTCTGTAGGGTTTAAGGCTATGTTTACACTGTAGTGCAAGGCCAAATAGATTTCTGAATAACAGAAATCTACTAGACACMRAGTAAGTATAATAGTGGCCACCTTGTCCTTGCTRTAGTGAAAAGATGATTAAGRTTTTGGTCCTCAATGAGTTCGAAGTTCTTTCTACTCTCATCTGTCTTCCTTGCTCTGTGCTGAGTTGCTTAGTTCACTCATTATCTTTATAGTACCTTAAACCACGTAGACTGCTATATCTGTTACCATTATCCAAATAKGTACTTCTTCTATCCTAGAGTATACAGTTTCTTTGAGCTGGGCAGGGTTTCTAAATTGACTTTTATTTTATTTCCTGTTTATATGTCTGTCCTCAGGCATTTTGCATTATTTTTCAGTCCATGACAAACAGTAGATTGTCATCTGTGAATTTAGGTTGTTTCTTATGACTGTCTCCATAAAATGACTTATAGAAGTGCTGGTAACAAATTTTATGACACTTTGCACAAATTTTTCATCTGCAACTCTGACTATGATTTATCAGTCCTTTAAAACATTGGTGAGCCTTCTAGATGTCTTACAGTTCATGTAACAAATTACATACTATTGTTAGTTGGAGTTAATTTTTCAGTAAAGTATTACAAGAAACACAGGAAATTCTTTATCCCCTTACAAGCAAATTCTATCTTTCAAGGCATATATTTTTGTTCTACTTGTATTACAATTTGATCAAGAGATGTGTTCTGGCAGTATTTATTCTTAAAGGCATGTAAGCTGTTATTTGCAGTGTCAAATTCCTTGCAGTTGTATTATATCTGTTTATGAGATCTTTTTTTTTTTTTTTTTTCCTATTACTTCCACTACTGTTAAGCATTTGAATCTGCACTTGAAGGATGTTAATTGCCTGCATAGTTGGGTTTCTTATTTGTGGTTTTAGTCATAAAAAAGAATGGTACTAGATTCTTTTTCCAGTTCTTTAAACAATGTCTGGTTTTATTTTATTTTAATTGTTAATAAATTAGTTTTAATTCAATTATTCTGGCCCACTGAACAATGGCATGGAGCAGGGAGGGAATTTTGGCCTGCATTATACCCTTGGGCTRAAGTTAATAGGGCCACATTAGGTTTTTATCAGACAAAATTTAGCTATTAATTGCCACAGTATTTACAAGTTCTCTCCTAAATACATTTCATCCAGAACCCTTAAAATCTGACTCTGTCCACTGTATGTGCATCTAGTCTCTCTAATCTAATTCTTAGCACCGTGTCTGCTTTTTTTCTTCAATATAACCCAAGGAAGATGTAGAAGATTTATTTTCAGAGGGAGCAAAGGTTTATTTTCAGAGGGAGCAAAGATATTCCAAATAACTTCAATTGTTAGATCTCTCTTTAACAAAAAAAAAAATAAAATCCATCCACCCAGGTGAGCTGTAACCTGTCAGTCTTTCTCCATAAGCTTCTTGGAGCACAGTGAGAACAGTAATTAAATTATCATTCTTGCTGTATTAAACTAAGATTGGTCAAAGTTACGTTAGCTCAGCTGGGTCCCATAAGCTTGTAGAAASCCAAGAGCTGGGCAGTTTCCAGCCCAGGACTGAGAAGAAGATGACAGTTTGGGCAGCAAAGATGCCTGGGTGGAACAGCTTGTGCTCTTGTGCAATAAAAGCTCATAAATTTAGGAGGAGAAATTACTGAGCAAGAGTGACACTTTCTGAAGAGTGATTATAGCAGTCCTTTCCATTTCATGCTTTTTGCTTTGGCTGCTGATTTTAAGCTAGAACTTATATGTTTCATTTTATAACTGATGGTATAAGAAAGTGTCTGTTACTTTTTGAAGGCTATTCCCAGTAAGAACTKGGTTGGTATTTTCTGTGGTAAAACTTCTATCAGAGATTTAATCTTGACTAATTTRGTCAATTATTGAGTGAAAGTGTAAACAATTAGAACTGAGTTTCTAAGTATATTATTAAATAATCATATTGATTCAYAGAGTGATTATCCTCTATAGGGAAATAAATTTCATCTACCCTTCCTATTTATTTATATATTTTTTTAAAAACTTTAAGATAATTATCGTCAGATCACTTCAGTAACATAAAGAAGCATAGTTGTGTTCTTACTCCTTCTTCTCTTTAAATAAATGAAGACAGATTCAATAAGTCATTTAATTGCTGAAAGATGCAGATAGATGTCTGATAAATTTTACAGAGTCATTTACATGAGACAGACACTTAATGCAATTAACTGTTTTCACAGCTTCCAGTAACAGTCACACAGAAAGCATCTAAGCATCTGTGTTCTATTTGAATCCCCAAAAGTGATCATGAAAATCTCACTTTGCTGCCAGAAATATCCTGGTTTGTATTTCAGGGTTTGGTCTTCATATCCTCTGTAAGCGAGAAGTTGTTTTTCTGGGTTTGTGCAGAGGCTTGGTTGGGACCAAAGGGAGCTACTCCTGGCCTAGCTCATGCCTAAGTCTGATCTGGATTTAGAAATGGTGTTCCTCTGCAAATGTCACTTGAGGAACACACTCAAAAAGCATTCTCCTGGATAAGATGCAGGTGCTTCCCTCTCCACCCTCCCCCCTTTTTTTCAAAACAATAGGGGAGGAAGTAGAGTTCATAGCTTTTTGTAAAAAACTTGCAAGTTAAAGGATGTGAGAGACCCAGGTTCAGTTCCCTCTGTAACCTTCACACTTGCCTGGGGAGCAGGCTGTATACCAAGACCCCAGCCTGGCTGGGCAGGAGTGCTACTGCCCATGGCTGCAGCTTTGCTTGGGAGAGAAGTGAAGGTTCATCAGGCTTCAGAGGGTAAGTGATCATGAGCAGAAGGGGAGCATAAGTTGTCTCAAGCCCTGGYCCAAACCCTGGGTTTGGATAGTAGCTGTGTTCCACAGAGGTTAGATATCAAAAAGTGAAGCGTGACTATCACGCACTCTTAACCAGCTGCATTTTTTTAGGTGAACCTATATGGCTTTTGAGACAGAAACCAGGGACACTGATCTTTAGCAAAGCTCTATAGATCCCACAGACTTAAGATACTTTTGAAGAGCCAGATGCCAGGACAGGACCAGGTTTAACACATGCTCATGCAATGCATTTGGCTCTGCCACATGGTTAGCTCTAGCGAGTTTCTCACTCACAGATGGGGTTACTGTCATTCCCTGTCTAAGACACTTTTCCCTTTGTTTTTCAGGTATAATCTGTGTCTCATTCAGGAATCCAGAATGGCTAGGGCAGAACCAGGCTGCAGGAAGTCAGAGTCCAACTGTTTAAGATACCTGATGTCACCACAGGCACTATGGAGTAGCCTGTGTGYCCTATGACTGCCACTCCGGAAGAGTACAGATGGCCGGGAAGTCTTGTGTCACACACATTTGCTAGTCCATGTGGGTGCCTGGGATGCTCTAGGCAGTGTCAAAAAGCACYGTGTGCCTGTGAATAGGCAAGCTCAATCTCTCCCATAAACACCTCTGCAAATCTGTCTTTTCTATATCTTTGAACATGTTTGTATAGAAAGTCCTCTGCAGAGCAAAAAGTTACTCTCCTGCTTCTTTCCAAATTCCTGTTGCTTAGCTGTTGCATTATATTTTGTCACTTAGAAAGAGAGGTGAAGGTAGTTGCTTCTGTTGGGACAGAGAGCTCTCACCCCTGCAAGGATCTCCAGTTGCACAAGGATACAGGCAAGTCAGCAGGAATAAAGTAGCAGCGCCCAGCTCAGCTGAACAACGGCCTGTGTTTGTTTCTTGAGCGTGTTCTCAAGTGCCTGGTGGCTTGAGTGAGACTCAGATATGCACTTTATTGAGTTGCAGATCTGCATWATTTACCCCAAAAAAGGAAATATCTGTACCCATTTTTCTGCTTAGAAAAAGCCTTTAGCTAAACTTAGATATTTTGTTAAATTGACCAGGTATTATCAATTTAAAATGTGGTTTGGAAAATATCTTGGAGTTAAAGAAGAGTGCACAGGAMAGAACAAGGAGAAAAATTTGACCAGTGATGTTTCACACAGTGGAAAGCCCTCCTGCAACCAGTCAAATGAAGAATGTAAAGAGCATCAGTGCCACATACCAAAGCACACAACCTTTGACTTGTGAATRTTACACATCCAAGAGACTTCCAGCTTTCTTGAAAATATACTTGTATTAATTCCATTCTTTGACCTTTCTAGGTATTATTTTTTTCAGAGAAGTTTCTTTGCTCTGTAATCCAACATAATGAGGTTAAATGTTTTAAAACCTCTCAAGYCTTTACTGTAGAGTTAGCCCAGGTGAAAGGCATTTGGTTTAGCCTTTCCATTTTTAAGTACTCATGGTGCTGCCCTCTGTCATGGAGTGAAGGCTGCTGGAGACCGACCGCTTCATTCTCTGTACTGTAATGAGCAGAGCGTTTGTGACAGTTTTTCTTCAGCCCCCACGCCCACTCCATCCGGTTGTAGTGGAGAACCTTGTGAAGCTATCAGACTGTTTCCAGGACTTAAAATTTTACCTGTTTTYTCTTGGCCAGGTGGAAAGGCCACCAGCCCAAGTGTACAAGATTAAAAGTAAAATCTATCTGAGAGACTCTGTGCACACTGTAATGAAGATAYGAATCAAGAAGCATGGTGCAGAGAACTGGATTGGTATGTGATTCTTACCTGTCCCTTTTTGCAGGCAAAACCACAGAGCCTCCTACACTGTTAACCCTGCCTGGTGAAGAGCTAATCTACTGCACWCACCCACTGCAATATTAAATATTCCTGATAGASCTAAAAACATAGTTCTGCACTAAAGGTACTTTGTTTCAGAGTTCCCTATAGGGAGTAAGTTCCCTTACTCACCAGGAAAGCAAAAGAGTATCTATGAGGCACCTCCAGAGTCACTCCTGCAAATTTCTGGGAGTCGTCTATTCAGACAGTCACCTCCTAATTTCTTCCCTCCTACTTGCAAAATCCCTTTCCTTAGTAATTGGCTAAAGCAAGTAAATGAACCTTCAAGGTACTATAACAGGGTCCACTGGGTGGAATACATGGCCTTCAGTATTTAGCCATTCAGGAACAGGAATCTGCAACTGAAGTGTTGGTGTTTTTGTGGTTTGTTTTTGTTTTTGTTTTTGTTTTTTTTTGTTTTTTTTTTTTTTTTAATAGAATGTGTTTAAGGATCTTGTCATAGCTGTGATTTATCTTTGTCAAATCTTTGGAGGGATTGGGCATGTCAAACTTGAGAGAAGCACGGATGAGCATGCAGGCCTATGTATGATGAATACCTTTCTTTGCGCAGTTTGAAGTATTGTTCAAATGGCGAGTTATTTTCCTGCTGTTACAATTGTATCCTTTGCTTTACAGACATTTCCTGCCCTGAAAATATGCTGAAAATATTCAGTGGCCTGTGTTTTCCCACACCTTTTTGCTTGATTGCAGCACATAAGAGCTTCTAATGCTCCAGTGAGAAGTATCTTGGAGGTGTCCTTTGAATATGTTCTTGAGCAAGAGCTTTTTTTTTTGCACTGTAGCTTAAAGTCTGTAAGAAGCTTTGGCACTCCTGTTTYGCCCTTATAAAGCTTTTTCTAGGATTGTTTTTAAAAGAAACAATTCTTCGTGAGTCCATATTGAAACCATCCTGCTCTGGGCTTTGTGAAGTGGTACTTGTCCTCTTCTCCCAATGAGATTTCCCATCTTGAAATCTATGTAAGCTAATTTCTGTGCACTGCTTCATTATTGATTGTTTTAGAAGAGCAGGCCAGTTAATTCTACAGAACCTGCCTTCCTTTCCTTCCTAAATGGTAAAATTGGTATCTGCTCTCCATTCAGTTTCTTAGACTTTTGGATTTGTTTGAAAATTTTATTGTAGCTCTTCACTTTACTCAAGGGGTATTTTCTTCTGGTTGTATATTGAAAGTCTTTTTCTGGGATGGTTRTAATAGTTTGGGGGCAACATTATTCAAATATAAAAAGTTTTCAAGGAATCTCAATCTTTTATATTTTTATGATTCTTTTAGTGAAAGACAATCTAGGTTCAAAATATGCCATTATGTGTATCATTTCTTTGTATCTGAGCAAAGAGTTTCCAGGCTCCCTTGGGAGCTGGCCTCTTAGCTTGCTTCAGTCCTTCCTGCTTTGAGAGCTGGGCAGCTGGGAAAGAAATKTCATGGAAATTTTGCAGCACTGAAAATTCTGGATTTAGTACAGAATCCAAAAGCATGTTTCTCTCACATGGAACTGCTTAGGTCTTCTGGGATCCACGGCTAAACTTYTGTCTTAAGGTCTGGTCTGCCCTGCGGGTGGGATTTTCAGAGTTTGCAGCTGTCAGACAGGGCTTGTACACTTCTTGCAGCTATTTTCCTGTGTTGCCCCTTTTCAACAGCCTGAGGCACCTTCAGAATCCACAAGGCTTGGTAAGCCATTTGAGTCCATCAGTCAGYCCTTGCCATGAATTGCAAGGAGCATATTTCACTTCAGAAAGAGAGTTGTATCCAAAAGGAACCACTGTTGGATTTCAGGACTAGGATTAAGAACTCTTGTGTGTTGACTTTTTGTCAGAATTTTGTATTATTTTCTCTTCCTCCTATCAGCGGAGGCTGCCACCCAATAGCAATCATTTCATTTATTTAATACCTCTTACCATCTGTTTTTAACATCTGCCCCCCCCCCACTTTTTTCCCCCATGAAAATAGAGATGTTCAAATTCATTAGCTGCAATTCTTTTGCCTGCAACAATGTCTTGCCTTTYCCGTCATCCTGAGAATCCAGTGATATACTGCCCCTGTGCCCTTTTATGGAAAGTGTATGTGCAGATACAACTTTCAGAAAGCTAACCAGGCTGCTAGTTAGGCAATACTGCTTTTGTCAGGAAGATGAGTTGGATCTCATCACTACCYAACTGCTGTGTAGTCTGTAAAAATRTATAGCTGATTTTTCACTAGGATATCCTGTGGTTAAGTATCTTCAAGAGCGGGTGGTATTCCTTCAAAAGAGCTTCTGTGCTCTGTAAGGTGTTAATAAAACAGTAACTTGATGATGTGAAAGCACACAGTGCAGGCCCAGGTGGGGAAAAGGATAATATGTTTGAAAATGGCATTTTTTTCCAAGTCTGGTGGTTGTTATTGCTGTAAATATGTTCATTCTCCATGCCAAACAGAACAATGAGTAGTGCAGGCCTCTCCTGGATTTATACTTGATAGGGCATAGCTYCATCCTCAAGAGGTTTGCTTCCAAGTATTGAGAAGCAGTCTGTACCCTGCCTGCATTTGGTCTGCCTGTGCATCTCCTTAGAAAAAGACTTTGTTTTGATAACAATATTACTGTTGCTCWCCTATTAAGAAAAACAAACCTTTTGACTTCTTTAAATAAAAACTTCAGGGGGATGATGGAGGAAGAAGATTCYATCTGAGTCCTCTAAACCAGAAGCAACTTGAAGATGATGAAAAAATTCACGAGAAATTACCTTCTAAGAGCCCTGATCTGACAGGGCAACCTTCCCAGCAGTGCGGAGCCCAYGAGCAGCATGATGTTGTGTGTCTCCTGTTTCCCAGCCTCTCTTGGATGTTATTCTTTTTGATGGTCTAGCTGCTGACCATCTCAGATGCTCCCCTGGCAGAGAAGGTGAGGATGGAGTCTCTCCCCTTGATCCTGCAACTCCTCTGATTACAGAAAAGCTGTCACCAGGACTGAGAGAAAGAAGAGCAGCTGAATATAACCATTGTTTGCRTGTTTTATAGATCTGGGCTGAGTGTAGTTATGTGTGGTTCCTCACTCATCCGTTAACTTGAAGAGAGTTGGCAGTCGGATAACATGGATCAGAATCCAGCTGAAAATATTCACAGTGCCCTCAAGGATTTAAYGTGAAAAAGGATACCATGTTATCTATTCTTCTGTTTGTTGTACTTCCTTTAATGCATTTTATTGCAACTACACTGGCATTGTTAGGACAAATAAATATCCTTTACCTAAAACAGTGCTTCTGGTTTTCTGTTTTGTTTATTTTTTCTCCTTCCCTCCTGCCATGTTGACAAATTAGCTACCCTGCTGGGAATGGATGGAAATAGTTTAATTTATCAGTCTGAATAGCACGTAACTTTCTAAGAGGAAAGAATAATATTTTAATATACAAGCCTAGAAGAAGACAATGAGATCTGCCTCCAGGAACGTTTTTGACATATGATAGGATGTCAAACTCTTCTAGCCGCAGCATATATATTTCTTTGTAACATCATCGCTAGTTTTCCTTGTATTTGGAAGCCTYTCTTGTTTGATTCATTGGATTTTACAAGCTCCAAGTTCCCTTTTTTGTAGCATCCTACATAGAAGCTACTGATGTTCAGTGTGTCACCTGCATCTGTGCTTTCCTAGCTTCATCCAGCGAATCTTTCTAATTAAGTTCTTATGCCAAGACAAGCCAGGCTCTGCAAACTGATGTGCTGTGAACATTATAAACAATAATTTTCCTGCCATATTTCCAAGAATTTATTGTTTTCCTGGTTAGATTGATTCCCTCTCCACTGTACTGTAGGCATCTAGGCCTGCAAAATAGAAATCATTTCTGAAGGCTCCAATAATGTGAACAGCCAAGATATATAGTCATGCTAAATGACTCTGTAAAGGACTTAGTCCTATAGTAGCAGTGGCAGTATCACAGCAGTGCAAAAAGGGGAACTATTTCTTTTTGTAGATGGTAATAAATGTTTTTGAGAGGTATTGATGATAATTAATGTAAAGTTTAGCATAGGGGTGTTAAACAACCAGTTGGAAGTAAAAATGTAGCATATGGCTCCTGAGAACTCCATTCACTTTACTGTCTGTCAGTAGAGAGACGAATACTGAAATAGCATATGACAAATAGGAAATAAAATCTCGCTGTAATATATTTAATGAAAAACTTAAAGGCTAACATATCTTTATGCACAGGTTTTATTTTTTCCTTTGACTAGCAAAGAACTCCAGTATTATGCTTGCTTAGAGTCTGTTTAGAAAGTCTTGTCTTCCATAGGGGAGCAGAAGAAAGAGATTCACAAAAGTTTGTTTCTTCAGGTAATTTGAAGGCCTTGCTTCAATTCATTTTCCAAAATTGGAACACACAACTTGTAAAGGTTTAGTAGCCTTATGGAAGCATGAAAGCTTGAGGAACAAACCTGGCACTGCTAAATTAAAATTAATAGAATTGGGAAGAACCGAGTACCTTGTCAGAGATGGATGAAAGCTTGTCATGCCAGGCTGGCTTTTTACCTGGGATGTCTGAAGCAACTCCAGCCACAGGAGGTAAGAAGTGCCTGCAAACACTACTGCTCCTTCAGTGCATTTTTTTGATCTGAGGTGATTTTCCCTGTTGTGTTGCTGATGTGAAATCCCATGGGATATTTGGTTCTGGCATGACTGCTGAGCTTTGGCATTGGAAGGTACTGTGCTATGGAGGTGCCCTCAATGGTGGTGGTGCTCCTTGGTGACTGCTTCAGATATAACTGCCAATTTACAGACACTTATTTCAGAATAGCTAATGCCCTGTAAACATGCATACTAGGCTATTTCACGGTAACTTGTTTGAGCAGCACATCCTGACTTCCTGAATGGAGATGACTCTTCAACAACATTTGTCCATTATGTTCTGCAGCCATGTTTTTGCATTTCACTTCCCCTGCTAAAAGCTGGATATAGCATATGGATGTTACCATTATTATGATAATATTGGTTGCATTTTGCTTTTAAAGTGGCTACACACCAATAGTTGGTGAAATATTTCTTTTTTGCTCTTTACTGCCCATCAGGAAGCTATATCTTGCACAGTCATCATGCAGAGCAAGTGCTATAGCATCACAACAGATCTTTCAGTGCTTTATGTCTAAAGACAGAGCTAGACCAAACTAATTTTTTTTCCCACTACTCTAGTGACTTATTGATGTGCCTTCCTGACAAAGTGAAAACATTCCTCTGAGGCTCCAGCTACACTGGAAAATGGAAGAAATCGATGTCTCCTGTGTAGTGTGTGGATGTATTTAAAGATGGAGGAAATATGAATTTGCTTGTGAAGTCTAATCTATATGATGTCCTTACCTTTTCAATCACTTATTGTTTATTTGCTTAAATCTTCCTCAGTCAGCTAGAAATATACTGTAAATTCATAATATATATTTAGATCTTGTAGGAAAAAAATGCAAGGTGTTTTTTCTTCTCAGCAGGAAAGAGTTTTTCATCTCATTGTACTGGAGATTTGTACACTTCAGAAATCCATGATTTAATATGACCAAACACAAACACACACACAACTTACTTGTTTGCGGTCTTGTATAGAGGTAGGCTAAGATGCAGTTGTAAACAGCTGTCAAGTCTGTGAATTTGTTTTTGGTCAAATGAGGCCAAAGCTTTTTTAACAATGTAGGAGTTTCTGAAATATTCAAGTGTGGCATGCAGATGACACCAAGTTRGGTGGCAGTGTTGATCTSCCTGAGGGTAGGAAGGCTCTACAGAAGGATCTGGAAAGGCTGGATCGATGGGCCGAGGCCAATTTTATGAGGTTCAACAAGGCCAAGTGTCGGGTCCTGCACTTGGGTCACAACAACCCCAGGCAACGCTACAGGCTTGGGGAAGAGTGGCTGGAAAGCTGCCCRGYGGAAAAGGACCTGGGGGTGCTGGTCGAYAGCCAGCTGAACATGAGCCGGCAGTGTGCCCAGGTGGCCAAGGCCAACAGCATCCTGGCCTGTGTCAGACATAGCATGGCCAGCAAGAGTAGGGAGGTRATTGTGCCCCTGTACTCGGCACTGGTGAGGCYGCACCTCRAATMCTGTGTTCAGTTTTGGGCCCCTCACTACAAGGAGGACATTGAGGTGCTGGAGCGTGTCAAGAGAAGGGCAACGAAGCTGGTGAAGGGTCTGGAGAACAGGTCTGATGAGGAGCGRCTGAGGGAGCTGGGGTCGTTTAGCSTGGAGAAGAGGAGGCTGAGGGGAGACCTTATCGYTCTCTACAACTACCTGAAAGGAGATTGTAGCGAGGTGGGTGTTGGTCTCTTCTCCCATGTGTAACTAGCGATATGACAAGAGGAAATGGCCTCAAGTTGCACCAGGGTAGGTTTATATTGGACATTAGGAAGAATTTCTTCACCAAAAGTGTAGTCAAGCATTGGAACAGGCTGCCCAGGGAAGTGGTGGAGTCACCATCTCTGGAGGAGTTCAAAAAACGTGTAGATGTGGCACTTCAGGACATGGTTTAGTGGGCATGGTGGTGTTGGGTTGATGGTTGGACTTGATGATCTTAGAGGTCTTTTCCAACCTTAATGATCCTATGATTCTATGCTGTCCTTACTTTAATGTAAACTCCAAAATAAAGGACTATAATACACGTATCAGTGTGTTAGTTTGTTATCAYGGTATTATGAAACAGCACAATGCTGCTTAAGAATGTCTGGATGCTTCAGTCATTGTAACCTCTTCAGGTCTTGCTTTTCCAGGAAAATTGTTAAGCAACTTACTTAGACTTAGCAATTTAGTCTTTTGTGTGTGTYTTGTGTGTAAAAACATCACACTATAACTTCCTAGTCACAGGTCTAATGATTTTACCTGATCCAGATTCCTTCCCAAACTAGTAATCACGATATTGAATTTCTGCTGCATTTTGCATATTTGGTTATGTACTCAATTGTTTTATTACAACGGGACAAACCCAAACAGAACTCTTCTAGTATCACCTGACAATCATCTGTTTTGTAGTTTTCCTTTTCCTCAGGTATTTTTTTTTTGGTAACGGACAATTGGCATTCCTGCCTTTTTGTTCTTTGGTGAAATTTTTAGTGAGAATAAAAAATGTAAAACATTTGTATTAATTTTTTTTAGTCTCTTTTTCCACTGCCTTTAGCTATAAATAGGCCTGGGGATCACTTTGCATCTAAATAGTTACTCTTGTAAATTTCAATGTAGGCACTGCTCCAAAATCCAAGAGTTTTTACTACCAGCTGTAAAAAGATTGCACACCCATCTTTTTTTTTTTCCTAGCTGTCAATAGCTATCAGTTTATTACCTGATTTCTGCCAATCACTCCACACTGTAATAATTCAAATTGCTCCTGCAGACACTAAGAAATCTGARTTGTGTTCCAGAACTGGGGCTTCTAGGAGTCACGCAGTGTAAGTTGCAGTGTGGCAAAAGAAGTTGGAAACAGATAGATATTAATAGATGTATTTAAAATAATACAAGTAAAGTAACAGTAAAGAGCACTCAAATGCAAAATTAAGACTGTGTATCCTACAGTCTTCAACTACATAATGCAGCCCAGTTGTTGCTGAGAATATACCATGGATGAAGTGAATGTTGGCTGTGATTGACATTTTGCAGACACTAGACCTGAGATAATGCTCATCATGAACTAAATCTTGAGCTAATTCAGCGTCTTTTTCATTCTGCTAAAGAAGCAAGGTCCCCTTCCTTTCAKCTCCTCCCACTTATCTTCGCAATGTGTGCAGAGCAATTTTTTTCCTTTTCAGACTTGTGGTGATAGCAAGTGGTGCAATATCACCTTAAGGCTTTTTTTTTCAAACAGTGTAAGTTAATTCTCAAGCAGTCCACATTTAGTATAGCTTTTTAATAATATTTTTGCCTTTCTATAGGAAAATGAAATGACTAAAGGACAAGTTCATCATGTTTCAGTTTGAATAGTTTTTCGTTAGGTGTCATGTTTAAGTCAGAGTGCGATGGAACAAACCGATACCAAGAAGCAAATAATAATATTTCCTGTAATATGGATGTAATAAAGACCATGTGAAATCATTCTACTTTAATCATTAAGAAACAGCATGTCAAAAGCACAAATATGGCATCAGTGTTCATTACTAATCAGTGTAAACTGAACTTCTTTGGTTTTAGAGTTGTGTTTGAGCTTTTTTTTTCTTTGTAATAATTAAGCTYGCTCTCAATGAGAATCTTGAGTCTGAAGACTCATCTAATAACTCTTACACTTCAGAAAGTTGTTGATGTTTGAAGTACTTTTTCATTTKAACTCCACTTAAAAGTAGAAGCTACATGCTATACAATAAGGAACTGCCTGTAAAAAGAGAACTTTTGATACTGACTTGTCTGAGGCTCCTTATTCTTGAACCAAGATAATACCAAGATATCGGTAATATGCATGTTACACTAACTGGACCTATTGAATGAAAAACGTATTGATTATTTGTAATTTCCACAAGGAGGAAAAGACAAGAAGTCTGAAATATGAACAGAATAAACTTAAATATGGATTTTCTGGGTGCTGTACAACTTCATGCATTACCCACTATACTTTAGCGTGSTATTGTCGCTGAACTTGAACAGGAATTTTTCAATGAAACTGAAATGTTCTGCAGGAAAATAACAATTCCTACAAAACTTCAGCTAATGCGTGGCTTCCTAGCTTCAGGGTAGTTTTCCTAACAAAAAAGGGAGAGGGGGACTTGTCCCAGAATAATCAGCACTCTTGTAGTCAGAACATTTACTGCAGATGTGGGAGAACTAGCTTGAAGCCTAGGATTTGGGCACAGCAATCCCAGCCTTAGATGAACGTCATAGTTGCTTTGTCAGTCACATTTTAAGAGCACAGTGCTTGTGTGAGATCAGCTCTAGTGCTTCATTCTGTCTCTGATAGTGGCAGRCACCTAGGGGAATAATGGGACAGGCAAACGTTGGTGATACTATCCATTCTCAGCTCCGGTGGTTTCCTGAGATAAATGTTGTTTCTTTGTTATTAGTAGCTTTCAATGGTTTTCTCTTTAGAGAACTTGCCTGGTCTCTTTTGAGCTCACATGAATTTCTAACATCTATGATATTCTCTGGCAAGGTGCTCCGTGAGTCTACTAGCCATGGCATGAAGAAACACTCTGTGTATGTGTGTGAACATTTCAGTTTCATTCACTCTTTATTTGTTCTTTTTGCCTTTCATTTAAAAAATTGAAAAGATCTTAGTTTCACTGTTGGAAAGGGGGAGATTTCAAAATGCTGTTTTTCTGCCCACAGCAATGATTTCCTGCCAAACATTGATTAACATTATGTGAGACTGAGGAAAATAAAGGAGGCAAAAKTAGTCCACTTAATGCAATTGGATCAAGGTTAATCCCCATGAATGTTAGCTCTGCTTCTGAGCTTAGAAATACCAGTAAAAATGTGCGGTTTAGGATTCTGTTTAGAACAAATGTTCGAGCAACGTAACTCATTGATTGTGTAAGCTGAATGTATGTATAGTGATTTAAGTGTTGTAACATTTTCTTATACAACTGCAGGATGTCTGTTATTCAAAATGTACACTGACTGTTTGTTTTCAAAACATAGGGTTGAAGCACATTGACCAGCTCATATTTTTGTACACTTGAAATACTGCTATTTCAATAACTGAAGCTATTGCCAAAGCTTGTTCCAAAATGAAGGAACAAAACAAACTTTCTGGATCCTTATGTTATAGCCTAAAGGAAATCTGTTCAGCACCCAAGGAGCTGTAATGCTGCAATAAAACACTGGTTAGAGTCTTAAAGACAGCAACACTAAAAATGGTCATAATACTAGMACATTTCTCTATATTAGCAAGACAAATGGAATTGGGATTCCTTAGACACCCAAATTAGACAGGACTCTGAAGTTACACTGACTCTACATGGAAAGGAATTTTTTTTATCATCACGCAGATGGTGATATTGGGAAACGTTTATTTGCCCACATAGACTTTGTGCAGAGAAGGAAGGATTTCAATGAGTTTCTTATCTTGACATTAGAATTATTATTTTTTAACAAAAGAAGGGACTGCTTTTTTCAAAACACAAACTAATCAAAATATTAAAATGTTTTCAAGGTACTCCATTTTGTTCCATTACTGGCAGATAACTGGTTTGCTTGAAAGTTCAGTGGAGTTGGAGACTGTGACTGAACAGGTTGGCAGCTGAAATATCATAAAGAATGGTRTAATTATGGTGGAGGAAAGTGTAATCCTTTAACTATCTTTACACATACCAAAAGCAATTAATATTAGATGGGAGGTAGAAATAGTCACTTGCAATTAAAATTAATTTTTATTCAGCATGATCTACCAGAGGTAGTCCTGTGTAACACTACACATGCAGCATTTGTACTATAGAAGTACCAGTGATTAAGAAAAAGTGAGAAATATTAGCTGTAGGCTAACAAAGTAGAAATAGCTCCCTGGTAGCCCTCATATTTCTTGAGGGGAGGGTGGAAGAGAAAGGCATGATTTATATTTTAATACATTATATAAAAACATGATTTTATCTTTTCAAGACTTATACGTGTAAAAGAAATAAAACAACCTCCACCCTAAGCCTGATGCTCACATCCAGGCTTCCACTCATGGAACACTTCTGCCAGGTAGCTGAAAGGGCCAGGTGTAAATTTCACAGGCCACTAGTAAATCAAATTCCAATCCAGAATAGTGGGAAAAATTGACTAAGCTCTCCAGTCCCCAGTATTTCTACTTGTCCTCATTTACAAATGATGAAGTGGCTGAAGAAAGTGTTTTACTGAAGAAAGCAAAAGAACAATGGGAAGGTAAATAGGCTAAAATGCAATAATCAATTGCTCCATTTCAAAGTTTAGTTGCAAYTGCTCTACTACTGTTAGAAGTCTGTCTTTCAGTGTTGTTTCAGGTTGGGTTTTTTGGCCTTTGCAATGAGGTAAGAGCTCGGCTAACCAGCTGCTTAAAACTTTTCAGGCTGAATCACTCAAACTTTGTGATTAAAAGGCATGAGGACTTGATCACCTGCAGAGCAGTGGGGCAAGGCCGCRTGCAGGCTGCATGACCAGATACATCCCGGCATTGTTTGTGTGTCTCCTGCATGGGCAGAGTGCAGGGAGCTCCTGCACTCTGGCACTTAGGTTTTGGACACTGTTAAGTCAGGATTAGAAAATCTGATACCTGCAGGTTCACAGGTGTCTGCCCCTTCTCTTCTCAGAGCTACCACCAGCTGGCTTCCCAGTGTTTACTGTGGCTGAGCTAGTCAATAAGCAGGACCCAGAACTCATAGAATCATAGAATCATAGAATCATTAAGGTTGGAAAAGACCTCTAAGATCATCGAGTCCAACCATCAACCCAGTACCCATGCCCACTAAACCATGTCCCGAAGCACCTCATCCACACGTTTTTTGAACTCCTCCAGAGATGGTGACTCCACCACTTCCCTGGGCAGCCTGTTCCAATGCTTGACTACACTTTTGGTGAAGAAATTCTTCCTAATGTCCAATATAAACCTA
>JASVER010000144.1:1858645-1896942 GCA_030449065.1 Oceanodroma leucorhoa | reverse complement strand
CCCCCGGATAACTCCTTATCTTCCTTCCACAGTCTAGCCCTAAAGTGATACTGGCTGTATTGTTATCATGAACACAGTGTGTGGACAAAATTTATTTCATAGGCTTTCTTCTTGAGAAGACATAAAGAGGCCAGCAGGTGATGTTAAATCAAGGGAACATCTTGAGCACTGCTAATTGCTTTTGGAAAAGGATGGTAATTGCAGTGTGAGCAGAGAACTGCCAGATCAGATCCAGACAGATGGCAGGTGGTGATGGTGAAACAGAGGGACTGTAAAGACCAGGGATAGAACAAAATCTTCTTTTGCTAGCACAAATGTTCTGACTGTGCCATTTCTGGAAACCCCCCCCCCTTTTTTTTTTAATGGGAAACACACTACATAGCGTGATTCTTTTATCTTAATAGCCAATTATTTGTGAGAAGTTTTTGCCAAGCRTACTAAACAACTAGAAAATACTTGATATGCCTGTTTCCACTTGGAAATCTTAGAGGTCTGCAGAATTGCAACGTTTCTCTGCATCTCTTGGATATGCAATTGCCCTTCCCTGATGGAATGTTCCAGYACTAAAGTTTGCAGCTTGCATGGTGTTTGTTGGTACCTTCTTTAGTTCCTGTCACGTTTGTGGAAGTCCTTATGCTTATGCACTATGACTGCAGAAAAACATCAGATATACACACGACAATCTCTGAGGCATTGTCTTACTACGTGTAGGACAGAGAGCACACCTGTAATGTGATTGTCCTGATAATCTCTATGCAGCTGGGGGAGCATTGGTAAGTGCTCTGAAATCTCTAAACCTCCCTGCYAAATTTGTGCTATATCTGAACTCTCCTACATAATGTATCATGCAGTGGGGATGCGTGAGGGATCATTAATTAATCCCATCATAAAGGATCTTTAATGCTATCTTCTGAGACTGTCTCACAGCTTGCTAGGGTAGTTTCCTTCATTACATAATTCCTGGAGGTGAAATGTCTTTTGCTCACCTTTATGAGTAAATGATTATTGGTGACCCTGGACTCCCATACTATTAAGTGGTAATAGCATTTCTGAGATTGTCTTGGGTAATTGAGAAATGGGAGARGGAGAAAGGTTATTTTCCTAGGTCAATGGTAAATACCATTCCTGAGATAAATGGGGGTTCAATAGCAAAAGGCTGGAGCTTTGCAGCTCTTTCTGGCAGCTGATGGATCATGTACTTTTGAGTATAACTCAATGTTCTTTTTTGGATACATCCTCTTTCAGAACTAGGTGCCCTTGTTTTATAGTGTCATCCTGCACTTAGTATCATTCACTCTGTGTGATATRTTACCTCTGTGCTGCTGTAACAGACTTGCTGAAAAAGGCCAGTTATCAGGAGTAAGGCAGRCTTCCATTAGTTTAAAAGAAGTTATTTACTGCACAATCCATTTTTGATATCCATACATCAAATTATGAAATATCTAGCTTAGATTATTTTAAAACACTTTATTAYATAATTTTCCAAAGCATTATACACAGAAAATTTGTCTGTTCTTCAATATTGAATACATTGTGCAATTATGGTAGTGAAATGGCTGAAATAGCTTTAATGACACAGAACAAAATGAAACTTGAGTGTTGTAAGCAATGGCTGCCCTTTGGTGGGGGTTACTAGGAAGAACTGCAGATGGCTTTCATTCAGCAAAGAGAGTAATTTGGTTTTAATCATAACTAATGAAAATTAACATATGAATGAAGTATTTTCAGTAGAGATGGTTAGGAGTTTTTTTCTTAGAGRTCTTGTAATGAAACATCTGATGTGTTAGTGAAATAAACTTTAAAAGTACTCATTGCTCCTATTTTGTCTAATTTTACTAACATTCATAGAAGTAGTAATACAATTTTGATTTTTCAAATGCCCATTTTTATTTTATTTCTGCTTATAATCACAATGAGATACTTTTGGCTTTCAACCAGTGAAGATTATTTTGCTGAGAATCTGAATTTTTTAAAGGAGTCTCTTTTTTGAGGTGGGGGTTGGGGTGGAGATGTTTTTTTTTCCTTTCAAAATCTTGAGCAAGGGTGGAAAAATTTCCCCTTTGACAGACACCAGATTTTGATAAAAYAATTTAGTCTGGAATAATGCATGTTGTTTAGTTTATCAGAAATTGATGCATGTCTTCCTGCTTGGAAGCAATTAAATTTTCTTGATATCTAAGTAGAAGAATTGACCTGGCATAGACTTCTCAATGTTTAGGCTTTGAGCCTTGAATAATCCAGAAGAGTTTAATTAGGTCACTGTAACCACTCTTTGGGAAGCTGTAGAACCCACATGTTGCTCAGGCTAGGTCTCTTTGGAACACAGGTGATTATGTGCAATTATAAATGAGTGTTAAAGTATTAAAATAGTACAGCTAGAGTTCTCATGTCATGGTGATCTACTGACACAAGAAAAAAATTGTGGAGAGAGGCAATATCCTTTATCATACAAAACRGATATGGTTGAAAAAACCCCAACAAACAGACTGGCATTCAAACTGAACTTTTTCTTAAATTGCTTCCAAGGCTCCACAAATAATCTATTTGACTATATTAGTCAGTCTTATAAAACTCTGATCTTATTACCATGCAAGCACTATAATAGTGTTTTAATTGTATGCTATTTAAATACCATGTACATTAATGTCACAAATAGTATGTTTATTGAAACTRTCAATCAAGAGTATTAAACAATTAGTGGGAAATGTATGAACCATAAGTGGTTTTAATTAGGCTACAAAATTACAGATGATACTGAACGGAGAATATTAAAGGTAGAATATAACTTCAGAGTCATCTGGACATAATCTGAATTCAAGAAGAGTCATTGAAAGCTTTAGATCAAATTTTGGTTTTGATAAAAAATTGGTAAAGCKGTGGAAGTAAGTGGAAAATGTGAGGAAAATATGGCATAAGGTGTGTTGAAGAAGACTGACTTTTATGAAGCTTTGATAAAATAGCTGTGTTGCTTTTCTTGCAGACTAAAAAAATGTGATGGACCTAATGTCTCTAGAATTCATTAAAGCATAAGTGGTACAGTGCAGCAAGGCAAATCACTAGCTGAGCTGGTGATAGTGGAGTTTTCTACTACAATTATGATCCTACTAATTTCAGTGTATATCTGGACAGTACAGAAGTTTGTGTACTGTCAGTACAGTGCCTTTCCCATGGATTTGATGTTCAGCTTGTCAGCTCAGCACCTATGAGAATCAATGTTTATTCAGCTGTCCAAAAAGAGAAGTGAACAAAATGTCACTTTATTAATGGTGYTGTCTTATTCAAGACAAACCCTGCTATTTGGGAGCTTCTCTTTTCCTGCAGAACACCTTGCTAAACCAAGACCTTGCAAATTAAGCTGTAAGTTAACGGCCTTTCAGCTTCCTGGGTGCTTGCTGAGTGAATCTGGCTTAAAAAGGTGTGGGAGGCAATTTTCAGAGTCCTGCTGCTATCTACCTATGCATTTTTCTTTTGAAATGTGAAAAAGAAATAATTTCTTCTAGGTTCCTCAGCAAACAGAGCACTGTTTTTGAGTAGCTTGTCCTTTTGAATGTAGCTGAATGATGTTTCCATGTATTCTGTAAGAAAATGTTTAGATTCAATCAGCCACTTGAAAATCTTATTGCAACTTTTTTTTTTGTTTCTTTTAAAATCTTGCTTTATTTTGATGGTATTTCACACTTTCCACTTATTCATCAGGTGGCTCTGGGCRGTCCTAAAATGTCTTACAATGCTGCTGCATACCTTGCATTAATTTCTATTTCTATTGACTGATAGAAGCAGTCAATCTATAATTTTATGTGATCTGTTAAAAGTCACAGAAGTAGGCGGCTGCTGAAAATATTTTTCTGCTGTTCTTTTGKTTTTTTAATGTTTGAGCATCAAATGCATCACGGTTTATGTGGTATTGCTTTAAAAAACTTAAGTGCATGAGAAACTGTACTTCTATCTGTCCTTAGAAGAACTGCCATTTGTATGCACCAGAGGAATGCTTATTTGATTTGAAAAGCATTTCTTGYCCTAGAGCAGAAGTGCCCAGAAGAACATCCTGGTCCTTTTTATATATAGATGAATAAAAATATAGTAGTTCATTAGCTCTGCTGTTTTTGGGGTTTTCTTTAGTTCTTTTTTTTTTTATCTTCTTAAGTAAAACTTACAGGCAGTCTGTTCTGCTGTGGAAAGCTGTTTAAAGTCACTAAATGCTTGAATAATGTATATAATTTTTGTGCTGGTACACAAAAGCTCATATAGCATGAACACTTCTCAGTAGTCGGGTTGTTGTGGGAGGTAAAGTGAGTTACGATTTGAGGAGGAGCAAGAGAAGGCAGGGATGGTGTAGGCAGTAAGCAAGCGAGAGCTGCAGTGTCTGGGTACAGGCAGGAGCAAGCGGTGTTTCAAAGGCCAGGGTGGAGGTGAGGGGGTGGCAAGCTGAAAAASCACTATGGGGAGTTTTGGGAACTGCTGCTTTAAGCTGTATCATGGCCCCTGTAAATCAAATTGTGTCAAGGTCCTGAGCTGTCATTAAGCACGTGCTGAACTTACTTAGGATTGCAGTGAAGCATGTAAATATTGGAGAGAGAGATGGTATTTCAGACGGATATCATCTCCATGGCAATATCGTATTATGTGCAACATTTAATAATGTTAAGTGGGACCATATAATTTTAACCCAGATGTTTACTGGTTAGGATCTGAAATTAGCTGTGATTTTTATGGAGAAGATGGCATCCTTGTTTATAAGGTTTGTAAGACCTGGGCGGCAAGGGACAAGTAGTTTCTGAGCCTGAAAGGAGAAAATGGTTTTTGTCCAATATGAGAAGAAAGAACATTTCTAGCTAAGCCCCTGYCATGGTTTAAAGGTGGTAGGCAAGCTTTGAAACTACTCAAAACTTGGCTCTCTAAATACGACTTTTAGACTGAAATGACATGGCTGAAAAGTGTTTACTCAGAGCAAAAATTGCACTGTGTCATGACATAGCTTTGTTTTGGAAGCTCTTCAWTCACATCACAAAGCAGGGCTCTTGTAGATCTGTAACATTTGTGAATTTTATTTACACYGTGACAAAAATACTAGCAAATTACTGAGGCAGAGCATAACTAAAAGGTTAGAGGAGGGCAGATAAGAGAAATGTGTCTGCAAAACTGTGCCTGTGGCTTTTTGCTTGATCTCAAGCATGTCACTGCTCCCTCTGACATGGGGCAGTATTTTTTTCCTGTCTTTCAAGAGCTGAAGGACGACATTAAATACATGTWAGCTCTGTTGGTGTATTTTTATAAAGTCACAGTGAATTGTGTCCTTTTCACCTTGAGAAGAGGAAAAACAAGGAATATTTCCTTTGGYTTGTTGTATACTGAAATCCTTTGGAAAGTATATCTGCCATAATGATAGGAACTCAATCTTCAGAAATACTGAAGAGCCTTGCATGTGGTTATGAATACACCCCTATCTCTACCAGTAAGACTTCACCTGGTACATTCTGGCATTGTATTTGTCTTTCTCATGAGTCTGTTATTCTGGTAGCTCATACTTATCCTTGGCTAACCAATACTTGCAAATCCATYTCCTCTTCAGTTATTTCCCATTGAGGTTATTGTTTATGGTAGGAATTCCCTTTATACTAATCTGTTAATAAAAAGCCTTGAAATTTATATAATTGAATGTTTAGCATGCCTTACTCCTCTCCTTAAGGACATTTAATTCTTATACTGCTTCAATCTTCATCTGTGTTATCAGTGATTTTTCACTTGCATGTAATTAGTACTTGCCTATTATTTGACAGGGCTATTAGTGAAAATGGTAGGTGGCATCAGTCTCAAAACAAGCTATTGAATTACTCATCTACTGTGATTTCTTCCAGTTCAATACTTTTCCTTTCAATACCTCTTCTTTACCTAACTCCCTTATATATTATTTACTTACAGCTAATTAAGTATTTATTTGTCCTAGAATCCCTTTTGTGATTCTCGTGTTTTTGGTTTTACTAATAAGACCCCGTGGAGAAGCAAGTGCTTCACAATAGGTGAGTTATGGACCATGTTTCACTTGCCTAGAAAATATATTCTTCTAATTCAGAGGCTTCTGGAGAATTTTAATCTGACAGAAGCCTCTCAAACCATAATTTCCATTTTACTTCACCGAAGTTTGAGTTTTAAACCTTGCAGAGATCTGAAACTTGTGTTTTGTCTGGATACACAGAAAGCTAAAGGGCTTTTCAGAATATTTTAATAGAAGTAGCTATATTTGTAAATCTTAATACAGCTTATGAATTTGTTTTTCATCTTGGAAGCATTCCTGCTGGTGGAATTAGAAGCTTTCTGAATAATGCTGCTGCTGCTGTTATAACAGTAGTTTTAAAATGTCCCAAATACTGTGACAAATATTTGGAAAAAAGGTCTGAAATTTAAACAACTTGTAAAGTGGAGCTATATTTAGATTTACACTACTGCTGTCTCCTTTTGGGAAAAGGATGCCCATGATGATCAGGGTTAACAAACAATGACACTGTGTTTAAAAGAAATAACACTTTTTCTCCTCCAGAAAATGAGCAACTCGTTCTACTCAGTACTATTCAGTCTGAGGGTCTTTACCTGATTGTCTTCTCTTTCTGCTTGTAGGTCATTAGTTACAATCTTTTCTTAGRCTGATTTCTGTTGTGTTACTCCATTGGCCATTTCTTGGCATTTTTTTCTCTGTGATGAAATTAATGTGAACTGAGAGAAATTCACAGTAGGTATTGCCACTGCAGCTTTTCTTTAGGCACCAATGCTATCATAATGTAATAGATCTAGTTAGCTTTATTGACCTGTAGTCAGGTCAATTGATGCAGTACCATAATAATATTCTACTTTTRTATTATATTTATCTCTGGATTTTCAACTTTAATATCCTAAGTGGGGATGACAGGACTTCAGTGCCAGATTTCCAAACAAAATAAGAAAAGAATACATGCTTTTGGTATGTTTATCCACAGGCTTTCATGAATGGGCTATATGCGAATATGGACTGCATTTCTCTACTGGATTTTGACTTGTGGTGGGTTGGCTTTGGCCAGCTGTCAGATGTCCACCCCAGCCMCTCTCTCATTCCCCCTCATCAATAGGACGGTAAGGGAGGGAGGGTGGGGGCAGGGAGGAATTAGACRGGGAAAGCTCATGGGTTGAGATAAAGACTTGCCAATTACTGGAGGAAACAAAYATGACTGGGGGAAAAGTAATTTAATATATTGTCAACTAATCATAGAGATAATGGTRAGRAACAAAGGCAAAATTAAAACGATRCTTTCCACCTTTCCTCCCAGGCCCACCTTCACTCCCTCATTCCCTCTACCCTCCCCACCCACCACTCCTCTTTAAAGGTCGAAGCAGATTTTTTTTCTTGGTGTCTGTAATTTCCAGAGTATTATGCCCCGTSTTTTCTTTTGTTTAACATATCTTATTTATTAATTTCTATTCTGTAATTAATTATTTCTCTGACACATAATCCCTTGTCAGYACCTTCCAGTCACTTTAAAAGGAARGACCAAGTATGTCACCTACTTRTTGTCTCAGTATGACATCATGAGACCATTATTATACATGTCATATTTATACATATTTCTGCGGTATTTTTCCATCAAGCTTGCATGGCTTACTAATTACTTGAAAGAAGAAAGAATAATATTTGGAAAGGAAGACCTGTATTAACAACATTAYAACACGGAAACTTTCTGGAAGACAAGGATAGATTTCAGATTCTGTTTACATCTTCCATGAATGAACTTGTGCTTTTAAGCTGAAGTTTAAAACAAAGTCCTCTTGTCAGTGGAAGTACTGGGTTTTGGATGTCTGTGATGCCAGCCTTAGAGTGATGGAGTCAGACTTCTAATCCGATTAGTAAAAATCTAGAGAAATATCGTTTTCCATGCACAGACATGCTGTTCCTTACCACCCTGGCATCTAAAATATTTCTACAAAATATACCTGTAATACACCTATAAAATACACTCTGTCCTAGCAAGCATTTGGAAGTGTGTATAACCTATTCTTCCCTTTAGGTGGGTGAAAAGTGGGACCAGTCTCTGGTAAACTGTACGTGCAAATTCTGGTCTACTGCACAAATAAAATTTATAATAACTGTGATTGCTGTGACTAGTTGGAGCATTACATTGCATGGATCCATGCAGCTGAACTGAGTTGTAAGAACAAAACACRCTGTTTCTTTCCTTAGTTATAAACAAGTCAAATATACTGACAGCTGTCTTGTAGTCATTTTCTTTTGCATTTATTTATTGCCAACACAAGGGAAATTTTTGTATTTTCATGTGTTTAACATTTATCACCAGCTCCAAATTTCAGGAGCTGTATCTAAGAAAAACTGCTTTCTTACGTATAGAAAAGGGAAAGAGAAGTGAAGGGACATATGGCTTTCTCAGAAGCAGAGARTGAGAGGATAAAAATTTTATGTGCTGTTAATTGTGGAGAGAATAAACAACCACAAATATTTAATTCTGGCAATTGCCTAAAGGGCTTCTTGGAAGTGCCTGAAAAAATCACTATCACTCYGTAATTAGGGTCAAGATTAAATGCAAGCCTGGATATAGTACAAATCAGAGTAGAAACAGCTTTATCCATGGGTGAGTCAAGATTTGGTATCTGCTCTCAGATACTTCCCTTCGCTCTATACACCCAAATAGATATGATTGGCTTTTTACTTTAGATTTAAGGTTATGGATGTAGAAACTGTAGCAAAGGTRAAAGCAAACTAGTAACCCCAATTATCTCTCTCCTTTTTTTCTTAAAAAAGAAGAYATATAAATGTGTTATGTTTCAGAATAGATATTCAACATATCTGAAAGTCTGGCTCATTTAAGGCTTATCAAACAGACTGCCCTAAAATACATTTTTTTGCTGTTTCCCACGGACTTGTCTTTCCCTTCCTAAGATTTTATCCAGCASAAGGGATATTTCATACTATGTAGCTCCTAACAGAAGTTCAGTTTTGRACTTCTAAAGTCCCTATTGAACTTGCAGTAGCACTTAAACACACTATAGCACCACTTCACTTGGAAATGTTCCTAATCCTCAAGTATTTAAAAGTTGCCAATTTTTCCTGTTTACAGGAAATTTTTCCTGTTTGCAGGACCATGTTCAATTCACTGTGTTGCTGCAGGCAGATAAACCATTACTGATTTCTGCTGTCAAGAGAATGATGGGTAATCCTTATTGCTTATTCCCCCTGAGCTGCCAGACCTGCCTTCCTACGCAGCCAATGGAGAGAAGGCAAAGCCATATCCTCGCAGGCTGGTATGTTGGCTGTTGTTCCCTCATGCAAACTGTCATGTTGGGACATCCTCTCTTGTCATGAGACCCATGAGACTGCTTTTTTTTATGCACTGGAGACAAAATCCACCAYAAACGTTCATGACTTAGAAGATGTGGCCTTGGCCAGACAATTTGTCCTGTTAAAGGAGAGTAAGACAATGACACAGGCTAACACTATTTCAGAATTTAGATAGTTGAGTCTTAGAGTTTTGCATGGTCATTTTACTCCTGTTTTTAACAAGCTTAAAAGGGAAAAACCCTTTATATAGCTTCTGGTCAAACTCTGTTCTGACTGTAATATCTACCTTCCTCACTGTGATCTGTATCACAGGTAGGAGTATAACTCAAAGTGTRTAACTTATATTATTGGCGTCTATAGAAATAGTTTTAATGGGTGTAAATTCACAGTTAATTATGGTTACCATTTATAGTGTTGACCTCAGCATTGTGGGAAAGCTKGAAAGCAGCTTTGCAGAAAAGGACCTGGGGATCCTGGTGGACACCAAGTCGGCCATGAGCCAACAATGTGCCCTTGTCACAAAGAAGGCTAATATTTTTCCTAGGCTGCACTAGGCAAAATATTGCCAGCAGGCTGAGGGAGGTGATCCTGCCCCTCTACTCAGCACTGGTGAGGCCACACCTGGAGAACTGTGTCCAGTTCTGGTGAGGCCACACCTGGAGAACTGTGTCCAGTTCTGGGCACCCCAGTACAAGAGAGACATGGATGTACTGGAGAGAGTCCAGCAAAGGGCCACAAAGATGATGAAGGGGCTGCAGCATCTCTCCATTGAGGAAAAGCTGAGAGAGCTGGGACATTTCAGCCTGCAGAACAGAAGGCTTGGTGGTGGGGAGTGGATCTTATCAATGTGTATAAATACCTGAGGGCATGGAGAAGAGGGAGCCAGGCTCTTTTCAGTGGATCCCAGTGACAGGACAAGAGGCAGTGRGCACAAACTGAAATACAGGAGATTCCCTCTGAACATCAGGAAACATTTTTTCACTGTGAGCGTGACCGAGCACTGTCACAGGTTTCCCAGGGAGGCTGTGGAGTCTCCATTCCTGGAGAAATTCAAAAGCCATCCGGACATATTGCTGGGCCACCAGCTGTAGGTGGTCCTGCTTGAGCAGGGGGGTTGGACCAAATGACCCCCAGAGGTTCCCTTCCAACCTCAGCCATTCTGTGATTGAGTCCTTTGTACTGTTGATGACAACACTTTGAGGCTGGCAGTGCAGCCAGTGTTTCACCCTACTTATCCAATCTATATTCCACCAGTTCACTATAAAAACCTTGTGGGAGAGTAGGTCAAAAATCTTGCTAATGTCAATGTAAATAACATCCACTTCTACGAAGCCAGTTGTTTCATTATGAGACACTATAAAGTTGGTCAGGCAAGATTTGTGCTTGGTAAATTCATGCTGGAAGTTCCCAGGAACTGAGGGAAGACTGGCTCTCACGTAGTCCTCAGGATCTCTCTATAACATCTAGAAATTAAGTATGCCTTTTTTTAGTCCCTACGAGCCTCCCCTGGTTACCATCACCTTTCAAAGATGATAGAGAGTGGCCCTGCAGCTCCCTCAGCACATTCGGGTGCATCCCTTCTGGTGTCCTGGTGTCATGGACTTGTTTTGCTCCAGCTGGTATACTTGCTTCCTAACTTAATCTTTCTTCTGTGCGTGATATCTCAGTCCCAGAAGCTCTGCTGCTAGGAGGTCCAAGAGCAGACTGCATCAATAAAAACTGAGGCTAAAAGCAGTGAGTTGGCCTTTTCCRCATCTCTGTCACTAGATCCCCTGTCCCATTGAGCAGTGGTAACATGGAGCGGGGTCCACGTTTTGTCTTCTTTTTGCTACCAATGGACTTACTGAAACCTTTATTTCTGCCTTTCACATCCCTTGCAGCTCACGGAGAGCTTCAGCTCCAGCTGAGATTTGGCTTTCCTAACTCCATCACTGAAAGCTTGGGCAGTGTTTCTGCATTCCTCCTGGGTAGTCTGTCCCAGCTTCTGCCTCTGCACACTTCCTTTTTTTCATTTGAGCTCAGTCRGGTGTTYGTTCCCTGGCCATCCACATCGTCCTTCAGCTACACTTGCTCAACTCGATGCACATCAAAATGGCTGTTCTTGTGCTTTGAGGAGGTTGTTCTTGGCAATCCAGGCTTACAGYGTACTGTGAGGGGAAAGAGGTCACAAAGTTAGGGAGATCTGGAGATACCAAATGGACTTTTAGCTGGGTGGTTTCTTTTTGCCGTGTTCTAAACAACTTTCTTGTGCTGACCTTTTCCTATTCTGGTGTTTTGAGAAGAATTCTGAATTTTTAAATAAGCTGTAAGTAGCTGTAAATTCTTTASTACTGGATCCAATTGTTAAGGAAATTTGAAGATTAACATTTCTTTTCCATGGGATCCCTCCCCTTTCACCAGTGTCAGTGGTCTCACTGGAAAGAAGTTGGCTCTGTGGTGATTCACTTCTAGTTTTGGGTTAGTCTTTTTTTGCAATTTGGCATATGAAACTTGGCTCTACACACTGTACAGTATTTACACAAGTGTCTAAAGCTGTAATTATTCTTTTCCTTCTGGGCTGTTCTTTCGGACGCCTTATTATGGTTCCTCTGCTTCCCAAATGTGAATTTGTGTTACAYTGAAGACCTTTGGTACACAGTAGTTGCTGTTAACTTTAGCAGCCTGACAGAGTCTGGCCTCCCTTTCCTTTATCTGGAAGCTTTTTCCTCYAGTACTTGTTAACTTATTAACGAGTTACTCCTATTATTGGAGTTACAAGCTCCAATGCAGACTTCTGATTTATAAATAGCAAGAACATYCAGAGACACTTAAAGGAATACTTGAATACCAGATTCAGCTGGGTGATAATATCAAGTACCTAGAAAATACAATGTTGTTTCCTGCCCTGTTACAGGTTCCAGATTCTAGAKCAAGACAGCAAAGACCTTAATTAATTTTCAATAGTTTTTTTTGTTTGGTTTTGTTTTTTAAACAGAATGAACTCTCTCAGCCTTGATAATTAGTGTGAAATTGTGTTAATACAGATCATCTGTGGTTAACAGATGATAACRGTACCCATACCTGCTCCCTATAGATCTTAATATGAGGATGGGCACAAAAGGCCGTGTTAGTCTTGTCTCCTTTCTTAACTAATATGAGCTGGAGTTGTACATACACTCACAATTACTGGATAGTCTTCTTGAAGGATTCCTGATTATCTGTAACTGTTTTCTATCAACATTTTTCCTCATCATCTGTTTCACTACTATGTTCCCTGTGCTTTGCGATTACCAACTTTTAGAATCATGGTTCCTAAATGCTGCTGACAGAGACTTTTCTTCAATTTTCCTCATATTGAACATGAGATCATGATCACTGACTTCACATAATAAATATACTCAGGCCACTGGTCAACTTGTTTCTGATAAAAATCTGAAGTAGATACCTTGTGTTGCATACCATTAAACTTAGGAAAAATATCTATTTTGGGGGGGTAACTTGGACATTTTCTCTCTGACTTGGCAAGAAGACTTCCTGACTCTACCTGCTAAATTGAACTCTCCCATGATAATGCAGTGATTTCCATGTATTACAGGCAGCTTTCTTTCTCCTGYCCTTTGTTATTAGCATTTTCAACTGTATTCAGTGAAGGTCTGAGGGGCTGCTATCTCTAAAGTAGTGATGTCTCAAGTTCAGAGTGATTTCCCTTTTCACTTTTTTTATCCATTCTCTCATAATTTGCAGCTAGTGATTTTTAGCATTGTTGCTATGTAGATAATCTTTTACATTTTCAATAATGCCACTTAGAAAGTATTTATCATCAATGATACTTTTTTCTACTTATTATTCAGGCTCCTGTTACCACCATTCATTTTTTTCTCTCCTTGTTCATTGCCACCTTGCTCAGTGTGTTCTTACCATTTCACGTTTGACCTTCATTTGGTCCCTTTCTACCATTCTCTCATGTTATTAATCTAATGTTCTCCCCCTCAAATTCTCTCAAGCAGATCACAGGTCTGGATTGGAACCCCTACATCTGAAATGCATGCTCACTATAAATTTTTACTTGCTCTGGAATTTTTATTAACTGTGCCTCATTAGAGTCAGTTCCACTACATGTTGATGCTTCCTTAAAAAGACATGCATTAGCAAAATGAGAGACAGAGAAGCAGCCCAGCTTCTTCTTCCCGTAGAGAGACAGAGAGTGACTGCAGAGCAGGAAGAGATTAACATGGCTGTAAAGGCAGYTGGACTAACCACCTAAGGGGAGGTAAGTAGTTTAGACTGGAAGAAAGTGAATTACAGGATAATGCCTTATTGCACTTGCAAACAGAGTTCTTCTGTAAGCACTACAGTCCTTTTCTTTTTCTCAGCAGAAGTCTTGAGGAGAAGAACATTATGGCAGAGGATGAAAGTGAGTTTCCCAAGGTGGCATCAGTCACAAGATACCTAGAAAAGGGGATGAATTAARTGTGAGAAGATTATTTTAAATCTGGTATTTCTTAGCCTCGGAAGCAAACTTTTCCACCTGCCTTCCAGCCCCAGAAGTTATATCATGTGGCATCATACGAGAGTAAGGTTTAATACTTCAGACCTCTCACAGGTCTCAGTAAATTGAGCTAACGAAGTAACTGGTGATAACACTGTTGACACGGACCTGTGCTAGAGGGAAATGAGATAACCTACTTCACTTTACCACAGGTTTTGATGACATTTCTTGAGAGGGACACCTTCTCGCAGGCCACGTACTGCACTGGGACAGAAGTACTTTACTTTGATCTGTTTAGTCCTGTTTTTCTCTTCCAATCTAGACCCCTTAGATTTCTTACACCCAGTGTCATATGAACTACTCTGTGTAGTCTTAGTTCCTGGCCCTACCAAGTCGTTACTTGCTCTGGTTTTGTTATGTGGCATTACCGATTCCCATATGGCTCTCTGAGATTCTTGTGTCCCCACTTTCTGATGTCGGTCTCTTTGGCCTGTTGCTTCCAGCCTGAAAATGAGACATATGCATCCCTGTTYTTCTTTCTGTCTGTGCTCTACTCTGGTAATGCGTTAAACCCATTTCAGCTTCCATACACTGCATTTACCAGGCATCAGTCCTGCTTCCTTTCTCTTTTCAGTCCTAGTTTGTCTCTCTCCTGATGATGACATTCTCTGTGCTTCATGGTGCTCTTTTTCTGACACGGCTTGCTGGGGGTGCGGACAGAGGGTCTTTAGAAAAGAYATCCTTGATCTCAGAAGTTTTCTGAGTGTATGATAGGCCATAGAAGTTCAAAAGCATCATAGGAGGAAAAGTGTTGTTTAAGTCCATGCCTGAGCATGCYGGCTATAAATAGTTGAGTAGAGCGTTAACCTGGTGTTACATTCCTGAAAGAATTGATGGAGCCTGTGACACAAAACCATCCTTCTCAAAGGACATCCTTATCAAAATTTACATCTCTACGGAAAAGGACAAAGTATCAGTCATCCAGTGAAAGGATCAGCAGGTTTTTTTCTAACTTGTCATGATGTATWCTTTCTCATAGCCTCATTCTTAGAAGAAAACTACTTTGGTTGAAAAATGGTCTCAGACAGAAATTTCAGTCTAAGTTGACACTACATCTCAAACATTAAATATTGAAATTGGGGTCTTATAATGAGAAATATCAGGTAGCTTAAATAACAGGCAGTATTCTCAGCTTTGTTGGTTATTACGGGAAAAAGGTCTTAAAATATCACTTGGGATTAGAAAAAATGTGTTCCTTTTTCTCATTAACATGGTTGGAGCTTTTTCTTCATTTCGCTGCTTTCTGCAATTTTCAAATAATTTTACCTAGTTTTGTAATTTTGTCTTTGAAGGGTTTCAAACTAAAAATATGAATGCAGAAAAAAAAAAGAAAGAAAGAAAAAAGCATGAAAGCAGGAGAACAGAGTTTAAATTGTTATTAGACTGTGCAGGAGAAATTCTGTGGAAGATTTTTCTTTAATCAGGAATAGCTCAAATCCATGAGCTCATTCGTTGTACTTGGATACTCGGTTACTGTATGTGACAGCAGCAGTATAAAAATATTAAAATTTTAAATATTAAAAATATTAAAATATTAAATCTGGCAAAGCTAGTTAAAGTATTGTTTTTGCCTGGTCTGCAGTGAATACTAATGCTTATAAGTGTTGTAGAACTTCTGAATAAATCTATTGCAAAAACCAAAAGTACCRTTTCTCTCATAGCTGGCAGCGTGTCCTCATAGTGGAGAAACATGAGGATCATTAGCTATGTCCAATTACCTCAGAAATTCACATCTATTGCAACGCTGCACCACCCATATTTGTATGGAACTATACCATAGTGCTCAAATAYCTCTCTCTGTTTCAATATGATTGCTTAGCATGGGTAAGATTCCTGTTGACTTCAGTAGCAACAAGATTGGGCCATACATATAGATTGAATTTGTTGTTATCTTTCTCAGGAAGAATAAYTTTTAGAGGACAGTGGGGTAGATCAAGAAGTTGTCTTCAAGTAAATCCTATAATCYTCTTAGTCTACACTAGCACTGCACAGCAAATAAATATTTTTGTGACTTGGTTCAGCAATACTGATAAGGCTACAGATCATGCAAAAATTAAGGTCCATATACAACCACTAATTTTCAGTTGATAAAATATATAGTAGAAATGTCTGGCTGTGTCTTTGCCCAAGCCTACTTGCATTTTTCTCCAAGGAGTTTTGATTTACAACAGTTTGATCTAACTTTTCTGTCACTTTTTCTATAAAAACTAAAGGAAACAGGGCTGCCTATTCCATTTCACCTTGAGCTGTTTAGGTCAGGAACCATCTTGTTATACATTTGTACAGCACCTACSTCTAAGAAACTTGCTGTCATAAAACAGGTTAAAGAATCATAGTAATCATCAGATGACATGCTATGCTTGAACTTGACTCAAGTTCTTTTTAAAACAAATTTTGATTTTTGAAACACTGCTCTAAAACTTTCTGACAAGCCTAACCATGATATAATGTAGATTCCTTAGATTGTTCAGGCTTTAACAAAAAGTATTTGGAGCCATTATTGTTTATAATTTTGTTATTCTGTGCYACCTTATAACAAGTTAAAAAATGTCAGTATCAATTTTTCGGTTTATCATAACCAGTTTCTTTTTTGGAAGTTATACCCCATTCCTGCAATTTCCTTGTACATTGAACTTCRCACATGCAGCATACAGGAGTTTGGAAATTGAGGTGGACGCAGCCTGAAAGCCATGATGATTAAAGTCATCTTCTTAGAATGCCTTCTTTGCATTCTCTTGCATTTAATACCATAGCAAATGATCCTTTTGACAAGAATWTTATGAGAGTGAAATGAAAAGTGGCTATGATATGTGATAAACCTGAGGGTCAACTTAAATGAGAATTACTTTGTGCTTAGGTATTTCGAACATRGAAACATCATAAAGTTGTTATTATAGAGTCCTTACAAAATGAGATAGTCATAATAAACGAATGAGCCTTACTCAGTATGATTCCTCTCTGCCGCTTTGCAGATTCCTAAAATGGAAGGAATCCTTAAGATACCTTAAAATCAGCTGCTGCAACTTTATTTTGAATAAAATGCAGATAKGCAATTTCATTATTCACTTTGGTGACAATATTGGCAAAATTTGAATGTGAATGGAAATATATTTAATACATGTTTTTTACCAAAACATAAGATAAATGGACAAGGTTTACAGTTGACTGTAGGTAAAATTTTTGCCAAATAACTTTTYGTTAGAGAAATCAAAGCTTAAAGTACCTATCCTCATCAGGGAGTAAACTAGGAAGGAAAGAAAGCCCAGGTYTCCTTGAACCCTAAAGGGGCTGCTTTCTCTTCCTCTGAGATTATTGGGAGAAAATAAGATAGCCTGAAGTTATATTAATGCACTATGATAAAAMTACAGATGTATTMATTCTGATTTTACAGTGTGAAAACTGTAGCAAATAAGCTTAGAGGAATGCAGGTGCCTCTCTAGAGTAGTGTGTGGTATCTTAGAGTAACAGGTTAGCAAGGAAGGCTTGCCTTTATGCTGCCAAGGAAAGCTCTATTTAAGAAAGTGGGTTGATTAGATCATTATTTAGGAATAAAATAATGAACTGTTTCAAGTGAGGGGTGAGAGGAATACTAAGTGAACAAATTAAAGTGTAGRACATCTTTAAGAGTTGTGCTAGGARTATATGAGCAAACMCATTAAAATTTTCCTGATAAAAGAAGAGTTGTTTCTGAAGACTGCAGGGATGCTGTTTAAATCCTGCATTACAAAGGCATAAAAACCTWTTTTTCTTTGTATTTCTCTGATATCTAGGGAGTCCTCAACAAGTCTTAGGCTATCTTGTGTATGTCGTCCTTATATTTAAGTGCTAGCCAGAAGAGAAAGCAATGTATACATTTCATGAGAGAGAGACTTGGGAAAGTGGGGTGGGACAGGAGAAAGTATAGGACAGCAAAGGGGAAGTTTTCAGATCTTGACTAAAAATGCAGAGGGGAATATGGAGGTGATTGTGGASTTGTTTGCAAACATGCTGGAAATGCATACGGCAGGGTTAGAAATTGTTAGTGAGGTTGTAATGGGATGATGCTGATGATGTCTATAACATAAAAATGGGAATGCGGTGGACTCTGAAATTCTTTCTTTATTGGAATTGTTGTGAGTTCTGCAATATCTCATGATGGCCAGACAGCTCATGCCTTTGCTTAGATTTCTAGGGTAATAATYCTTTTGAAATTGGGAAATTATTTTTGTTAAATGTAGGTTTTTAAAATGAATTTCCTTTTTTGTAATTTATTGTTAGAGTGAAAGTTTCTGAACTTGTGCACAAGCATGCAGTAGTTTACTAATTATAATTACCTGTTATTGCATAGTAATTGGGATYACTGTACACTTCCAGTATTTTCAGAACTACACAAAGCATTATGATTTCCTTGTAGAATTTCAGACATTTTTTTTGTTTCTTTGTTCCTGATGTGAAAGGCAGGGATATAAAGAAATTGCTTTCTAGAGAAAGCAGAACATGAGCTCAAATCTTTAAATTTTCTTTCTTTGTGTTCCTTTTCCTACAAAATCTTTCTTTTAAAATGATTGGCATTTCAGCACGGTATTATTTCTGTGTGSAAAGGAGAATTTGCATCTCTGTTCCTGTCAATCATCATCTTCTCAGCTGACTAAGAAATGACACATTTCAAAAGCAAGTGTATGTACAGAGGACTTTCAAATGTAATATAGAACACAAAAMCATGTTGTTTATGTACAACTTTTTGAAGCAAGTAATGATGACTGGATGGCAAAGGATATCACTTTATACCAGWTTCAGATGTTACTTTTGCTCTGGTCTGCTCTGAATTCCCTGAAGTTACAGCAGTGTAAAACTAATGGAARATTCTGTTCCAACTGTTATGCTACATATTTAGTCTTCATGGCCAAAACTTTCTTCTCTTTCTTGTTGTTCAGTATTTGGAAGTGAACTGCTGACATCAGACTTTCTCASTTGGAAACCAAACAGTGGTACAAACTCAATCACACCTTCAACATTTTTTCTTTGAACTGCTGCACAGACCCATGGGAAAAGCAGAGAATGGAAAAAGAGCTCCTTTTTAAAGAAAGCTGGATCCCTAAACTCCTGTTTTGTGCCAYAATTTTGATGCACTGAATCACTCGTCTAATGAAAACAGGCAACTGTAAAAGTGCTGGTATCACTGCTGGGTTGAACTCAGGAATAAACCAGTGACTTCTGTAGTAGCTGCAATACTAGTAGTTCATCTACATTAACGATTTAGTGTGCTGAAGAGCTGCTGTCTGTTGTGAATTTGCTTTGCATCTTTACCTGGAGGCTTGTRTTATGCCCTTGACTTTGTCACTCCTGCACTTTCAGTGGTTTCCCTCCTGCTGGAACCAAGATTGAAGTTGTGCTTCATGGCACATCTATAGCTGCCTACGTTGAAGGTGGACAGAGGGCCCTCCAGCAGTGTGCTGCTGAAGCCAGTGTGGTACCTGCCTATGACCAACAATTTAGCACTGTACACCAATATATGCTGGGGGCCACGCAGCTTGAAAGCAGCTTTGCAGAAAAGGACCTGGGGRTCCTGGTGGACACCAAGTCGRCCRTGAGCCAACAATGTGCCCTTGTCACAAAGAAGGCTAATATTTTTCCTAGGCTGCACTAGGCAAAATATTGCCAGCAGGCTGAGGGAGGTGATCCTGCCCCTCTACTCAGCACTGGTGAGGCCACACCTGGAGAACTGTGTCCAGTTCTGGTGAGGCCACACCTGGAGAACTGTGTCCAGTTCTGGGCMCCCCAGTACAAGAGAGACATGGATGTACTGGAGAGAGTCCAGCAAAGGGCCACAAAGATGATGAAGGGRCTGYAGCATCTCTCCATTGAGGAAAAGCTGAGAGAGCTGGGACATTTCAGCCTGCAGAACAGAAGGCTTGGTGGTGGGGAGTGGATCTTATCAATGTGTATAAATACCTGAGGGCATGGAGAAGAGGGAGCCAGGCTCTTTTCAGTGGATCCCAGTGACAGGACAAGAGGCAGTGGGCACAAACTGAAATACAGGAGATTCCCTCTGAACATCAGGAAACATTTTTTCACTGTGAGGATGACCAAGCACTGTCACAGGTTTCCCAGGGAGGCTTTGGAGTCTCCATTCCTGGAGAAATTCAAAAGCCATCCGGACATATTGCTGGGCCACCAGCTGTAGGTGGTCCTGCTTGAGCAGGGAGGTTGGACCAGATGACCCCCAGAGGTTCCCTTCCAACCTCAGCCATTCTGTGATTCTGTGGTTTCACTGTCAGCAGAGATGCAGTGTGGAGGTATGGGTTGCATGGTRCTCTTTTCCTCTTTGAACCACACCGATTAATAATGTAGCTACACCCTTAGAAAACTGTTGATCCAACTGTCTCTTCTGATTATGCAATAACTACAGTGAGTAGTAATTATTCACAAAATATGGAAGATGGATAAATGCAATAAACACATATAGACTGTACCACAGGAAAATGCTGTCACAACTTATAGCACAATACATTTAACGCCATTGGAGAATAAGAATCAAGTTCTCTGATTCTCTGTAATAATGTGTGGGTCTGATTTTTATGGGCAGGATTGTGTGCCTATAAGCAAATCCAGTTATGAGGAATTAATATGATATAAAAGGTAGGTAAAGTTTTAGTTCTTCTGCAGAAATGAGGAGAACTCTTGGCTCCCTTATAAAGAATATTTTATGAATAAAGGTATATGAAATTTGTTTTCAGGGTWTTTCAGGTTCACAGTTCATAATATACAGGTTAGAATAGTGTAAAGCCAAACACTGAGATAATTTTTGGGACATCCAGCCTTCCTGGTTGCCCTTTTGCAACCTTAATTGCCCATTTACTGAATGTTTCTAAAAGCCTTTGAAAAAAATTTGAAGAAAAATAATACAAAGAAATTTTAACTGRGAAAAAAGTTTAATTTAACCTCATCTTAAATGTTTGCAGTACAAGAGCAAAAGTGATACCATTATGCAGCATTTATGGGGCAATAATCCTATTCCCTGATGCGACAATTTTGCCTCTGGCTTTGCAGTCTATCAGCTTACTGTGTTGTGACCTCATAAAACAGCATGACAACTTTGCATAYTCTTATGCAGTATCTAGACCTCTGTCATGCATAACAATTGGCCATTGAAGCCAAGAAATGTGACGGCAGTAAGTTTCGGTTTTCAAAGGCTAAATTTTATGGTAAATTGAATAGAATTCATGAAATTCACACAAGAAAGAGATAGACCTGTTGGAGYGGGTCCAGAGGAGGGCCACRAAAATGATCAGAGGGATGGAACACCTCTCCTRTGAGAAAAGGCTGAGAGAGCTGGGGCTGTTCAGCCTGGAGAAGAGAAGGYTTCGGGGAGACCTTATTGCAGCCTTTCAGTACTTAAAGGAGATTAGAAGAAATATGGGGACAGACTTTAGCAGGGCCTGTTGCAACAGGACAAGGGGGAATGGTTTTAAACTAAAAGAGGGTAGATTTAGACTAGATATAAGGAAGACATTTTTTACAATGTAGGTGGTGAAACCCTGGCACAGGTTGCCCAGAGAGGTGGTAGATGCCCCATCCCTGGGAACATTCAAGGTCAGGTTGGACGGGGCTCTGAGCAACCTGATCTAGTTGAAGATGTCCCTGCCCACGGCAGGGGGGGTTGGACTAGATGACCCTTAAAGGTCCCTTCCAACCCAAACTGTTCTCTGAAATTACAAGGCTGTAAGTGTCTGGGTTGGGGTCATAAAATGGGAAATTTAATTTTTAAAAGCTCTGAAATGAGGTTGCTTTTTAGGCGTGTAGATATGATAAAACAGAAGAAAGTGCTGGGGAGGGCTCTGACAGCAGAGCAACGCTGGTTGTCCCCCTTAGATTGTGCTGCTGCCCTGGGTACAGAAGAATTCCAAGGAACCATATATATCCACCCATTTTCTTGTCTTTCCTAGCAAATTCTGTTTTTCTAAGTTGGTTGTTCTGGGTGAGATGGATGCTCTGGATCTTTGAGATAGCTTCCACAAGAATTTAAATCCACAATCAGCAGATCTGCGCAGAGACTGGCAAGTGTATTGTGACAAAGTCTGACATCTCATTTTCTCCTGCACTGGAACAGGAAAGYGAGAACCTTCTGTGCAAACAGCTGGGTGGCAGCACTCTCTGGGCAGGAGRTCAGACTTGGTGCAGTTGCAACTGGTCCATCTGCCACAAGCAGSCTAGAAACCTTCCCATGAAACTAAATCATAATCTATTTTTAATGTTCCAGCCAAATCTGAACATTCCTGCTGGCTGCAAGCAGCATGTGGGATTAGCTTCTGGGGAGCACCACAGAGGAGCTGTGTGAAGCTGGCCAAGCCAGGAGACGAGGTGGCCATGACAGCTTTGGAGCAGCAACAACATGGGTCAAGCAATAAAACTGTCACTTTTGAATGACTTTAACTTGACATGAATTACTTCAAGATAACTTTAGAAGAGGAAGAAGTATGTACCGTATTGTATGAYGCCAGTACAGTAACTCTTTTAGAAGTCTTATTTGCCAGAATCATAACTTCATGTGTTTCTTGTTCAAACAGTATAAAAATTTGTAGGATCCCAGTTATTATCATATGACAAGGCCCTCACTATGCGCAGTCTCATGCACATTTAAGAACTTATGTTTACTATTATGTGAGTAAAATGCTACCTAATAAATGTTATTTGTATGAGTAGCCTTTGGAAGACTGTGCTAAATGAGAAAACACGATAACTGGAAGAAACTATCATTTTGTGTCATGATATAGATTTTGGCTATCAGAGAGCATGACTGAACCTCCCTACTTCATGAAGCCAAAATTCTAGTGATCACAGTGATCCTGAGAGATGTGGGGTATGGAATCACCCCATTTGAACTGGGGTCTCCCCATCCTTTGCAGCTGCTCAAATCACTTCAGATTGAGGAGCACAGTATGATTGCTGTTTTAGTTTCTCAGCTGGGAGTATTCTGAATATGCGAGGCTTTTTGATATCTACAGAATCTCATTTGTTCTTAAAATGATGTTTTTTGGKTTTTTTTTGACAAGTCCACACTTCTGATAAAACCTCTGAAATAGTCAGTTCCCAACTGCATCTCTTCCTAATCTCTAGGGCAATAAAGTTTTAAAGGTRAGTATTTCTGGGCAATACTCACGCCATAATTATAGACTGTCTGCAGTGTCACTCTATGAAAACCACTTGCTGGAAACAAGTTTGATGASAGAAATAATTAGCTAATTTTTGTTGTTGCCAAGTGCTTCTGTATTTAAATGCTGCTCAAGCTACATTGAAAATTGTTTTCTGGTTTCTTTTAATATCTTAAGATACTTACAGAAGACGACTGTTACTATAATTCTGTTGTTAGACAGGAATTGGTTGGTCTACATAGAAGATAGGCCGCTATGTAAAGGTAAAATGAGGTGTGGAACAGCTGATACGAACATGTTAAACTCTATCCTGCTCCTGTCATATATTCAAAGTCAAATGCAGAACATGTCCCCTGGAAATCAAGATGATGTAAGGAAGCCTAAGGAAGTTGCATATACTGATGAAAGATGGTATTTTTTCCTTATATTTTTACATTGCGCTGCACTTTATAATATGCAGCTTGCAAAAGAAATTCAGTTTTGATTTTGCATTGCTTGCAAAAATAATTCTGAGCTGAAATGTAAACAGATTTATTGCTTTTAAATTATATCGAGCTTTTCATACTCTCTACTGCCAAAGGAATTTGCCTGAAATATATGTATGCACGCTTCATTTCTTGCATTGTTTTAACAAATGAGTAGTTTTATTAAGTAGATGAAAAGTAAAAAAATGGTAGGCTAACCATGCCACTGTTGAGGAGTGTGGTATTTTTGGGTGGGCAATAAAAGTCTGAGGATTTAGTTTAATGAAACTGCCTCTCCCTGTGGAGGTAAAAAATCACTTTATCATACTATTTCTGTATAAAATCATCAAACGCTGAAAAGGAAGGTGGASATACTTTTCTGATGATTGCACTAGGTGAATCAAAGCTAAGGATCTTGAAGGRTATTACAACCTCACTGAGGTAACTAATAGAGTATATAGCTATTTGCTTGTACCTTGCAGGTTTGAATCTTGGTGAACACCAATGGGATTTCGAAGGAATTGCCATATTCATACATTTTGTGTCTCGGGCCAGTACTTATAGTACTCTGTATACATGATATTGAAATGAACATTTAAGCTTTTTTTTTTTAATCTCAGCAAACAGATGTTCTTTATGTTTGGAGATTTATGTCTTTATTTCTATTACAACCTATGTAACTGTCCCATAAACAAAGCAGCTATGGACAACGAAAGATTTTYTTGTTTAAGTGAATGTTTAGTAGTGTAGAATTAACATGCTTATATCATACATATTTCATCTTCTTTACGAAAGGTGTGCTTGACTTGCTTGAATAGTGGGATTCTCGCTTAAAAGCTATTGTGAATAGTAAAACAGTAAATAGCTTGCAATTCTTTTTTTCCCATTGAGGGCTGACCACAACATGGGTATTGTGTAATGATAACTTGTGTAACAATTCCTTCATGCTGGCCTGGTACAGCTTTCAAGATTGCTTCTCTTTGTCCCATAAAAGTAAGAAGAATGGAAGATTTTTTTTGTTTCTCCCTTGCAAATTCCTTTTTTTTTTCTTTGTTCACTGTCTTCCATAAGCATTGGAATTGAACTTAATGGGCAGGAGTACTATTAATAGTGTTGCTCTGCTGACTTTGGAAGAGGGGTCAAGAAATTCTGAGCGTATTGCTCTTTACTGACAGTGCTGCATTTTTAATAAGTTTTGGACCTTTGGTGATAATGTCCTTCAGACTAATGCAATCCACCTGGCAGCTGTCACTGGCTAGTTTTGATTATGATTCCTCTGTAAAGCAACTGTCTATTTTTAAAGAGAGTGAAACAATAGGGACTTCTCTCAAAAGGATTTTTCTTTAAAATAAAAAATGTCCACATTAGGAAATAAACCTTTATTTATGGCCATTTACACTAAGTGGGAAGCCCTGGAGGAAGCTTAAATAAGATCTCATCTCCTATTGAGAGAACCTATGCAGAAGTGTGACATTTTTCAGAAAGCTTATGAATAGTACCACTTGATAAAGATTAAATCTCATGCTCCAAACTATATACAATTAATCATGGTGGTACAGGAAAAGATATTTATTTTTTCACTTTGCTTTGAATTAATCTACTCCTTTAATGCAGATGAAAATAATTAAGAATAAACCCTGCAGAAGAAAAAAGCATATACAAAGTTGTCTACTGAACCCCGGGTTTCTTTAGCAGGGTAGGTGTATAAATTAACACATAACTCTTTTTTCATTGTGGGTCATCATGCTATGACATCTATGTGTAATGGTAATTTTGGATAAACTGTGCACTTAGTGTTGAAGTATTTTCTCACTGGTCAATCTKTATTTGACAGAATGACAGTTGTAATTGGAGAACACAACCTCACCTGTAGCTGAGATCTCTTGACAAAGTCAGTTGTGAATTGATAGTGACAGCAGGTCCAAAGTTATTGTTATCAACTGCCAAAATGTTCCCTTTAAGCATACGACAGTCCACAATTCTTTTGTAACTTTTGTTCTCAGACATAAACTTACTTAGAAAAAGTTACCAAGAAACCAAATAGCCCTTGGAGTTGCTTATACATGCTAATGTGGGTTTGAGCTGGGGAAATATACTGCAAGATCAGTCCTAAAGTTCTTCTGTATGATTAATTACATGTTGTGTGCTTCAGGGAGAAGAGGGCAATAAACTCAAGATAAATCATTTTTGAAGAACAGAGAAATGAATGTGTGTCATGATGCTTTGTGTTGGTTCTGGCTAGTTCTGGGTTTTTTTGTGGATGGAGATCATTAAATCTATCAAAGCAAAAGAGATGTGCATTGATGTCTCAATCTGGTGATGTCTCAATCTGGTTCACATCAGAATAGAAATGGTAGACAATAACTATAAAAACACGTAAGAATTTGTATGTCTCTGGTTAGGCAATAAACTCTATGCATAAAGTTAGTAAAATTCYGGATTGTCTTATCTTTTGACAACCRCACAATCAGCTTTGAAATTCCAGATCTGAGTTCCCACCTGAAAAGGTCTTTACACTAACAGTTTTATCTTGAGATGACTCTGTTAGTATGGATACCTAGTGCTTTTGAAAGCGTTCTCATACCTTCTTTCCTCAAGAGTAAGAAGCTCTGATGCAGTTGGGTAGCTCCTGATCTTTCACTTTAATCCAGAGAAGGTGAAATGGCACAGGATGTCTGCAAAAGTTATTATTTTCCCCACTCCCCAAATAGACCAGAGTCCCCTGTGGAGTTGGGCAGCCTGGAGAGGACAGCAGAAAAGGATAAGCTAAGGAATCCCATCTGGAGAGCTTTCACTTTCCCATAATTTTCAGCTGTCATTGCTAGAGAAGCATCTCCTTGGCTGTACTTTGAGACCTTTTTGATTTTTCTCCTGACGGTGGAGACCACGTAAACCAAAATCACAGTTCAGTATGATTTAGAACTCTTTATTGCTCTACTTTTGATTTGGTTGTTATGTGTATTTGAAACAAAACCGCTAAACCTTTTTCCAAATCAACTTTAAAAACAATTTTCCAATGGTCTGTTTATAAGCATATTTACCACAGCTATAATTTTTTTTCTGGAAAAGCTTGATTTAATTTTTCCCCCGACTTATTTCTCTGATGAAAGTTCTAGGCAATTTAACAGTCTGCAAATCTCTGCTTTATTGCCCATTCTTTATAAACAGCAAAATAATGATTCTTAGTATTTAATTTGATGATCACACAAGAATTTAACTTTGAGGCGTTTTTTACCTCTTAAGGAATTACAACCAAATGTCTTTTTCATTAAATGGTTAGCATTAATATACCTTAACATCAGATACAATAAGAAAATAACTTGAACACTACGCCTCTGCTTTTCGTTTGTAAATTCCCAGTGTGACTTCTGGTTCTTGGCAAACATAAAAGGTTTTTACAAGAAATTCCTCTTTCTCATTATTGAACAATGTATTCCTGTGTTTTGAAGATGCATAAAAATTATTTTTTTGTGTGTGACTTTTAAACCAGTAATGCAAGCTTGATTTTATAACTGAGYTATCTCTACATACTGATTTATTAAAATGAGCACTACAACCCAGTTTCTTTGCTTTACAGATTGCTCTTTCTGGTTTACTAAGAAACGCGGCACTTCTGTGAATATTATGATGAACATACTAAACTTTCCCATGAAAAGTATCAACAGTATAACTTTAGATGGCAAAAGCAGACAGCTCATGAAGACAAAATAAGGAAATATGCACTCTAATTACATACATTCTTGACTAATAGATGCATCCCAACTTCTAGTATTATTCAGACCCGTGAGGAAAGGAAATTCTGGAGGTTAGACTTTCACAAAGAACRCACTGAGCATCAGTGTTTATAGACCTGGACTAGAGTTTCCAACCCAAAGATGAGTCAGAACTACTGTGTTGGTACATGAGAAAGCTGGGAATGCTTTTCCTGTGTTCAGTTACTCCAGAACAGAGAATGGCAGGATTTATTTATTTTTTATTATGTTTGGGAATTCTAAATGCAATTTTAGTTAATAACCTTATTTTTTGTGTCTTTTARTTATTTTGGTGCCATTCTTGGCAAATAATGTGTCACACTTACATTGGTGCTGTTATTTTTTTWAAAAAATAAAGAAAATAGGAAGTATGTACCTGAGAGACATGCTCCTTTTCTCAAGTGTTAGTAAGACTTGTGATTATCTTAAAAACAACAGTCAAATACTCCTTTGGATAATTTGAGAGTAGTCCTTTTCATTATTTTCCTTTTATTCAAAACACCTAAATATTAAATTAAATTCTTTAAGTGACTAAATATTAACAAAATATGTACTAGAATATTATATTGCGGTGAAGCACTTCCCAGTGGGGCCTTGTCAGGCATATCCTCACACAGCTAAACTACCTTCAAGATACTATTTATGTGGCTTCTTTTGACCCAGCATGAATCTTCTTCCAACTCCTTCATGGAGCTTGCTATTTTAAATTGAGGGTTCAGTGAATTTCACCTGATTTTTCTAGAGATGGCATTAATAATGCTCGTTATTAGCATTTCCATCTTGCTGTTGTCTTCTCTTCCCCCTTCTTGCCTGAGTGTCTACGGAGCAGCAATGCAACACAGGACATGACTATTAAGAGGGCTGAGCTGTAACTTTTGATGTACTTCAGTCACACTGTTGCCCTTTCTGTATTATTTCAGACTTTGCGCTTGTGTCTTGTCAAAGACATTTTGCAATGTACCTGCAAACAGCACATGCTCTGCTGCAAATAAGTTCATAGAAATACCCACTTCAGTAGGAGCTCTAATAACTTGTCCCTAGTATGGCAAAGAAAAGATGGATGGCTTTGCTGCTAACGAGTAGTATACAAATCATAATCACAAAAATTTCAAATTATGAGCTCTGCTATTTGGGATAACTGCATGAACCCAGTCTTGCTTAAATTTTGAAAAATATAATATTTTAGACATAAAAAGTCTAAAAAAATAACTTCATTGCTCTGAGACACTGTAACTCTCTGTCATACTCACTGCCACTCAGTCACTATGACCATTGACCTATACGAAGTTATCATAGAATCATAGAATTATAGAATAGTTTGGGTTGGAAGGGACCTTTAAAGGTCATTTAGTCCAACCCCCCCTGCCATGGGCAAGGACATCTTCAGCTAGATCAGGTTGCTCAGAGCCCCGTCCAACCTGACCTTGAATGTTCCCAGGGATGGGGCATCTACCACCTCTCTGGGCAACTTTGCCAGTGTTTCACCACYCACATTGTAAAAAATGTCTTCCTTATATSTAGTCTAAAYCTACCCTCTTTTAGTTTAAAACCATTCCCCCTTGTCCTGTTGCAACAGGCCSTGCTAAAAAGTCTGTCCCCATCTTTCTTATAAGCCCCCTTTAAGTACTGAARGGCTGCAATAAGGTYTCCCCRAAGCCTTCTCTTCTCCAGGCTGAACAGCCCCARCTCTCTCAGCCTTTTCTCATAGGAGAGGTGTTCCATCCTTCTGATCATTTTTGTGGCCTTCCTCTGGACCCGCTCCAACTTTGAAACAATTTCTCTTATTTCATAGCCTAACTGTAATAATCTGTAAAACAATAACAAATGTAAAAACATACTGTGTTTAGATACTGGTATCTCAGCTGCTTCTCTAGACTACCGTGAGGACAGTAAACGTATAGGCTAATCTATTTTGCCATCTTGCAAATGTTTCTGAGGTTTATTTTTTTTTCAGTTGATATGTGTTGGGGTCCAGCAATCAATTTGCATGTCTACTGCATATGGAAAAGGAATGAAATAAGATATTATGTCCTTACCAATTAGCTGATGGCTACAAAATGTTCTCATTTAAAAATGGTATGATGACAATATGATTTTATAAGTGGGTTATGTTGCGTAGGCAGTTCTCCTGTTCACTTTCTCAGGAACTGATCAGGCATATACACATCAAAACAGTGTCGCCATTTTTTTGAATTAAGGAAGAAAAAACACTTTTTCTTCATCTCTGATTGTGCCTGTAGTTTAGCATATGTCATGTACAGGCTTTCAAATACCATGAAGTATGAAGGTCTCACTATTTCTGACTTTACTCAGAAAAGATGGAGGACCACAAACTGAACAAACTTGATTTAGAAAACAGAAGAAATATTTTGAAATATTTCTTTTTCTGTCCAGCTCCAGTGAGGAAACTGACATAATTTCTTTGACAAGGCTTGGGATGTTTTTTTGGTCTGTGGATCCATAATCTCAAAATCCACAAAGTAAATCYGGATTTCTGGTTTTGGAGAAGTGGAAAACCTTGTACTATTTGAAAGCACCCAACCACAATGACCTACAAAAACCAGAGCTTGCTTGTAAGATCTTTTCAATCCTTAAATTTTCTGTTGGGTTTGTGATGGCCATTATATTGCTTGGCTTAAAATAAAAGGCTTATTGATGCAAAATTCTTCCTACCCAGTCTGAGTAAACCGCAGTTCGTTCAGAGAAATTTCTGAAGGCTTCACTGTCACGTGACATATGTGAATGAAGAAAAAGTCTCACCTTTGGCTTGGACAGTCCCACCATGACTCATGTATGCGTATACTCATTACAGTTTCGGTTGTGGACTCATAAGTCTGTATAAACCTCACAGTACGGCCTACATTCAATTTGATATACAGGTATTATAGAAAGTGACACTTGGGCTTTAAGGAATTGTACTGCTGAACAGGGGCATTTGATTTCAGATACAGTCTGGAACAGTCTGAGACTGACTACATTAGCTGGTATACAGACATGTGGCAAYTATTTTGGGTAGTAGGAGATATCCTAGCTGCTTAGGGTAGGTGTGTCACCTTTGTTTTGTTGCCTGTTACAAATGTTGAATGCAGCAGTATATCTTTTGCTACTTGCAAGTCTCCCTTTATATTAAACAGTTGAAACAGAATGAATATATTTTTTCTAATTTGATTGTCTTGTCTTTAAATATCCATTTATGTATTTGGAGTTACAATGGCAAAACTTGAGAATTCTTCTCAGGAAGATTGGACTGACTTGTGAATGTCAGACAATACTTCACCCTATATGTTTACTGGTGGTCATCTGATATCAGCAGTGTCATACAAATGTCTATACCACTTGTATAGACACCTTGTGTATATATGGGGAAAGTACAACAAGTTTTACTTCCTTCTGTTGGCTACCTTTTTTTTTTTTTTAAAGCTTCTTCAGGTTTGGAGAATCTCAGGTGGGTTAATCTAACTGCTTATTTACACTAAAGGGCTGGAAATGGGATCTGTGTTTTTATTCTTGTCAGTACAATATGTCTCCTGGTATAACTTTGCTTATGCATTCATGCATAATGCTTATGCATTTTAAGAGATGTCCAGTTTTTCTTAAAGATAAGAGCTCAGATGATAACTTCAAACTTCTTCTGGGCTTGCCTCACATTTGGACTGACCTACCTGACTGAGATTCATCTGTATTTTTCAGCTGATTGTCTTATCAGTCTGGGTCAGGGGAAAGAAGAGAATAGTACTTGTCTCATCTTAATAAGAGTTAATATATGGCAAAAAGTATTTGGGGGGCAGGAGAGGAGGGGATAGAAGAGTCATTCCCAGAATGAATCTTGATATTGCAATAAAGAAAGGACTATCCAGATATATCTGCATTTAAAAAGATAAAGTTCTGATTATGCATTAAAAAGGATAAAGTTCTGATTATGCATCCTGCTTTCAAAAACTTTTTAAACACTTTTCTATTTTTCTTTTTTTTTTTTTTTTTGTGCAGAGATCTTGGATATGTTTTAATGCTTGTGACTGACAGAAGTAAAAATACAACGGAGATCTTCCTGAGGAAGTAGGTGTCCTTTCTTCAAGAAGGCAGCCAGAATAGCCTCTAAGAAAGAAATGCATATTTGAGTGCCTTTTTATGGACGGTTATAAGCTAAATCCTTTCTTTGACCTAAAAGACGAATGCTTTCTTGAGGGCTTCAAATAGTAATCACGTCCACTAAGTATCTTCTAACATTGCTGTAACAAATACCTTTTCATCCAACACCAGTAAGGCCTGCCTGGGGCTTACAAGATCCCAAAACACCAGCAGGTATGCTGAAATATCAGCTGGCATTCAGGTGTTTTTCAGTGGTGGGATGATTGTGTGCTTAAGACATTTTCCCAAAATGGTTCTTCTTGAAAAAAAAAAAAAAAAGACGATTTCTTGGTTTTCATCAGTATTATTGAGACTTCAAGCATAAATACAGAAGAACACCGTAGAACACTTATTGTTCAAGCCTCATCTGCAGAAGTACGCAAAATGCTGTGTGTAGAGTTTCACTTATCCATTATTTTTTTAAACTTCAAATGGATGAGTTTAGTTCAGTGTTGCAAGGCAAATCAGCCTCTCACTTCTGCCTGTGAAAATAATCGAAGAATGCTACAATGGTCCCTGCAGATCTGCTGCAGGGCTGGTGAATGACAGTACGTTTTGTCTTGCCTGTCTGCTCATTGCATTTTTGAACAGTTTTCTTTTTCGTCTCTTGAGACCGAGCAGCAGAGTAATCTTGTCAAATAGGACAGTCTCCACGCTATCTGCTTATGATTATAAAGAAATGTTTGTACAAAACAAACTGATACTGAAAAAGTGTTTTCTCATTTCTAATGGCACCATCAGATTGGGAGGAAACTGGGAATGTTTTTCCAAGACTGGAAAAGTGCAGTGTTTCACTACTGTTGCTATGGAAACTAGTACTGGTACAGTGTGTACTTCTTGTTCCTCAGTTCTTATGTCTGATGTGCAGTGGTTGCTCCTAAGAGGACTCTTACAAATAACATCAGGATGCCAGAGAAATTTGCAAGCTCATCATCTCTTACCTTCCTCTTTTCTGAACTTTTATGCAGACAGAAGAGCTCTGTTGGTTTGGCATTGCAGAGAGAGCATGACTATTGCAGAATCGCACAAAGCTGTGAGCGCTGAGTGAGCAGACCAAACAAACAACCCTCCCCCAAAACAACAATAACCTCCCCCCTGGGGTGGGTGGAAGGGCACCATGCAATAAGAATTCTTTGCAGTATACCTGTGGGAAAGGAAGAGCACAAAATGTTGCCTTAATAGTTCCACTGTAATAAACTCAAACAGGACAGACCCACCAGTTATGTCTGGAATTGATGAAGCATGATGTCCTGTGCTGTTAACTCTCATGTGGTTCAGATGTGTGCTGCTGAAAYAGTCTGCTCACTGGAGCGTCAGCATCCTGAAAAACTATCGTTGGAAGGTGTCATGATTTCAAAAATGGAGACAATCATATTCTTTTCAGAAGTGAAAGGACTTTGTCAATCCCATCGTCACCTCAGAACCATAACAGGCTGGACCCTTAGCACTAGAAAAAACAGTTGCTATGTTTTGAAATTCAGTTGCTGCTGATGATCACACTTGTCTTGCTAGTGAGAGAATAGTAGTTTCCTGAGTCCAGAAACAATGAAGTGGATCTGCTTCAAGAATACTTAGTCTACAGTTAATTCCTTGATTTGAATAAAGGATGAACATGTAATTGACACTGTTATGATAGTGGGTAGCTTGAGAACAGGTGCTCCAAAGGTGGCTTCTGCCCATTGACTTGTCTTTGAAATAGCAGTGTGCAACTGCATCACCTGCGTGCTAGCTCGGACAACCAGCAGCAGCCTGGACATGCAGAAACGATGGGCTTACGGGATACATCYCAAGGTAACTGGCTGATTTTGATTGAGAGTACTAGCAGTCTGACTAGTCAAGTCTGCTAATAAATACTCTTTTGTAGCATAAAGAGAACCTCAGATTACACAGAGATTAGTAGCAGGACAGGAAACCATGGCTGTGTCAGCACTATACAGAAGATGCACCCTGTCCTGGTCCTCAACTGTGTGCCCTGCTAAATCCCATGTCAGGAATCTCCTGATAAGCTGCATAGTAGTGACTGTGGGTGTTTGGCCTGTAGCATGTTCTGCTGGTCTTACCATCCACTATTTAGAAGAAGCGATAGCATATGGACTTGCAAAAGAGTCATTTTGCAGTTGTACAGTCAGCAAAGTCTAGTTACCTTTTACCTTTTATTCTTCCTGCTTATGTGTGTATGGGACCCTCTAAGATRGTAAGACAAGCAAGGTTTTTTGTTTTGGTTTGGTTTTTGTGTGTGTGTGTGTGAATTGTTGTAAAATTTTTACCTTCTTTAGTGGAATAGAATTATTAGGAAGTGATAGTCCTTGCATCCTCCCTGCCCTAAATGAACCAGCTACAAGTTCTCCAGCTTGGTCACTTGGAAATACTTGGTGACATTTAAGTGAATCCTTTTAAATGTCTTTGAGAGTCTGTGTTCAATTCTTAGGTTGCCCACAAGCTTCCTCATTGTTTACAATGTCTTGCTTAGCTGTCAGACAGCTAAAAAAAAGTAGAGATAACATGGGAATATGATATTTTGAACCTTATAGGACAAGTCAAATTGAGAAGTGTGAACAGTGGTAAAACTGACTAATTTCTGGACAGATGTGATAATGCATATGGAAACTCTCATTTGCTAATTTTAGGTGCACACAGAAAAATACCTTGCTGAAGCTTTCGGTTAACTTTATTTAAATATTAAGAAAATAAAGGTGATGATAGAAAAACCATGGAAAACAAATGCAATAAAAACAGGCTTGTTTTGTTAGATTAAATCATTCTTCCGGGACAGCATAAACTATGCTATGTTTTTCTCTGTTGCACATCTTAAATCTGTTTATTGTGAACTACTGGCTGGACATCCACTGCCATTTTTCTGGAGATGTCTCATGTTCTGCAGTGCCGCACTGTTGAGGATAAGAAGCAAGTACAGAGCTGATAGACAYCCAGAGCCAGGCTTTAACTTCCTTGTTTCCAGCCATCTTCTGATTTGTGGCTGTTGCATGATCTGGTGTTTTGTGGTTTTTATTTGTTTCGGGTTTTTTTCCCCCACCTGCATACAAAATTCGTATGTGTATCTTCTCAGGCTTTGACTAGGGTAAGTCTTTACCTTTGGCATAATGTATTAAACTATATGGTCACAGCAAAATGCATATGTGTATCTTCTCAGGCTTTGACTCGGGAAAGTCTACCTTTGGCATGATGTATTAAACTATATGGTCACAGCAAAATCAATCCAAGGAGTGGTAAGTGATATTAGCGCTCACATGTGGAACGAAATGTAAGATACATGAAAGACTGAATTATTCTCTACCACTAGCATAATAAAAGCAGCAGTAGCTTTATAGGAATTATTACTACCTCCTTTATGCCATACACCTTTCACRTTTGGCAGTAAAGGAATTCAGCTGTAGAGTAAGTTTCATGTATGCTGCACGAACTATGAGTGCTGAAGGTGCAAAAACMGCTTTTGATAAAGTAATTCAAATCTAAAAACATAATATTTACTCTGGAGAACTGGAAAACAAAACACTTAGAAAATGAAATAATTTTAGCAAGCATCTATGCAGAGCACCGGATTAATTTTTCTTTTCTGAATTTCTAATTTGGTTTACATCATGTCTATTGTAGAGATAGCACAAAGTATATCCTTGACACACTAAAGTTATTCTGATCTGTTCTCCTCCAAAGACTGATGCTCTGAAAATGTTTTCAGAATTTTGGGRATCTTCAAACCTGTAATGCTTTTGCAGGCATGGGGTAAATGATATTTTCCTTCCTCAGCCTATTCTTTGGAATCTCCTAGTGGTTTTGATTGACATTTTCCAAGCAAGCCTGAGGCAGACATTTTCTTGGGAAGATTTCAGCTCAGATGACTATGGTTGGGGAAAACTATAAATAACTGAAAAGGTGGTTTCAGCAAGAAAGTGTCAGGCAACCTTAGTAAAAGATGACACGACCAGACCTGCCCAAAGTAAACATGCTGTATTATCGTGAATAGATAAAATCTGGTTTCCTATTCAATCAACATAAGGAGAAATTTGCTTCTAGTGTTACAAGAAGATGTATTTCATGGAAATTTTTAATCACCCCTGCTCTGATTTTCTGTCCTTTACCAGCAGTGCTCTGCTCAGAAATGTGTTTTTTATTGCATGATTAATCTCTGTAATGTTAGCCTTAYACTTTATGTCATATTATTAATATTAATCTAAAATTTAGACTGTTCTGTACAAACAGAAATTACTAACTTGCAGCCTCATTCTGCCTAATGCAGACTTGTGTGTGAAGAGTAAGGGTGAGAAAGATTCAGGAACAGTTTGAACACATGTCATAGAAGTATATAGCCATATACGTACCCGAGACGTATTCCTATGTTGGCTGCTGCTTCTCTTCTTCTCCTAGAGACAGTTACACTTTTCCATTGAGGGAAAATGTCAGAGAAACATGGCTCCATTACCTCCATCCCCCCCTTTTTTTTTTGATACATACTAGCAATCAAACTTAGCCATGCAGACAGGGATTTGTAAAATCCAATATGCTCAAGATATACTTGGAGAATAGTTTGCACCATTCCCAAAGTCTGCTAAAAAGGCGAGGTTACAATCATATAAGGAAGCTTTGTGTAACTTATTTTTAATTATTTTTGGAAGGCAATTAGTTAAAGCTGAAGGAAGAGTATCCCTAATCATCTTTCAGGTTTATCCCAGGGGTATGACTGTGTGGTTGGTTTTGCTCCTTGTTTCATTCTGAGTCCTTGAACTGCATCTATAGTACAAACCTTTCAGTGGCCAGGCTCTAATATAGGTCAAATCAAGCTGCACTCTCAATGAGGAAACCCAGGTAGGACTAAGTAGATTGCTCAAGGGTTTTGCATAGCACAGGTGAAAGTTACTCCTGATTGTATATCAAGGCTTAGTACCTTGTGTCAAAGACAAACAGTATGTAATCAYGAACACGTAAATTATTACCCACTTCTCAACAGAGAATTGCTCTTAAAATTTATTTCCTTGAGTGCAAAGGGGTAGAAAAGATTCTTGACTCTCAAGGAATACCTCTGCATTCTCACKTATTTTTTTTCTTTTCCCTTTTCTTCCACATGTTCACATGCACCAAAGGAATATCCATMAGGTTTTCTAAGCTCCATTGGATCCTTAGCAATAGGAAACTCATTACTTAACAGTGTTTAGTTTAGTTGTCATTTTCAGCTTTGGTGTGACTTGCTTATCAAAACTATTATTTCTCTCTATATTTATTGTCATATTCATGTCTTCATTGTGTGAAAAGAGAATATGAAAAATACTGATTAAAAGTGGATTTTTTAATGCGCTTCATAAAAGGAAGGTAAAATTATTCCTTTTATCAGGAAGATATTTATGTGTTGCTAGATCATACTACTTCTTATTCCATGACTCATTAAAAGTCCAGCTCAGAAGAGGAGAGAGAGAGAGAGAGAGAGGTGGTCTTCCTGTATTCTTGTTTGGGTTTTTTGCAATAGAGAAGCTGTTCTACTGCCTTTTATATAGAGGTAGTGTTGATATCAGTGTGCTGAATATTTGCAYGTGTCAATATCATCTGGTTTATAGTTTTTTTAAAAAAAGTTATTTCACCAGCCTGGCTGAACAGGGAGCTTTCGCTAGGACTCAGGGGAAAAAGGAGAGTCTACCACTGTTGGAAGCAGGGATAGGCTACTCAGGAAGAGTACAGGGATCTCTTTCRGTCACGCAGAGAGAAAATTAGAATGGCAAAACCCCAGCTAGAACTCAAACTGGCCACTGTCATAAGAGACAACAAAAAATGTTTTTACAAATATATTAATGACAAAAAGAGAGCCAAGGAGAATCTCCRTCCTTTATTGGATGCAGGGGGGAACATTGCCACCAAGGATAAGGAAAAGGCTGAGGTACTTAATGCCTTCTTTGCCTCAGTCTTTAATAGTCAGAYCGGTGATCCTCAGGGTATTCAGCCTCCTGAGCTGGAAGACAGGGACGGAGAGCAGAATACACCCCCCAKAATCCAAGAGGAAGCGATTAACAATCTGCTATGCCACCTGGACACTCACAAGTCTATGGGTCTGGGTGGGATCCACCCGAGAGTACTGAGGGAGCTGGTGGAGGAACTTGCCAAGCCACTCTCCATAATTTATCAGCAGTCCTGGTTAACAGGGCAGGTCCCGGACAATTGGAGGCTTGCCAATGTGAYGCCCATCTACAAGAAGGGCYGSAAGGAGSATCCGGGGAACTACAGGCCTGTCAGCCTGACCTTGGTACCGGGGAAGATCATGGAGCAGTTCATCTTGAGGGCGTTCACCAGGCAGGTGCAGAACAACMAGGGGATTGGGCCCAGCCAGCATGGGTTCATGAAGGGCAGGTCCTGCTTGACCACCCTGATCTCCTTCTATGACMAGGTGACCCACCTAGTGGATGGGGGGAAGGCTGTGGATGTGGTCTACCTGGACTTTACTAAAGCCTTTGACACTGTCTCCGACAGCATTCTCCTGGAGAAGCTGGYGGCTCATGGCTTGGACGGGTGTACTCTTCACTGGGTAAAAAACTGGCTGGATGGCTGAGCCCACAGAGTTGTGGTGAACGGAGTTAAACTCAGTTGGTGGCCGGTCACAAGCGGTGTTCCCCAGGGCTCAGTTTTGGGGCCCGTCTTGTTTAAYATCTTCATCAATTATCTGGACGAGGGGATCGAGTGCTCCCTCAATAAGTTTGCAGATGACACCAAGTTGGGCGAGAGTGTTGATCTGCCTGAGGGTAGAAAGGCTCTGCAGAGGGATCTGGACAGGCTGGATCCATGGACCGAGGCCAATTGCATGAGGTTCAACAAGGCCAAGTGYCGGGTCCTGCACTTGGGTCACAACAACCCCAGGCAACGCTCCAGGCTTGGGGAAGAGTGGCTGGAAAGCTGCCCGGCGGAAAAGGACCTGGGGGTGCTGGTCGACGGCCGGCTGAACATGAGCCGGCAATGTGCCCAGGTGGCCAAGAAGGCCAACGG
>JASVER010000144.1:1798679-1858345 GCA_030449065.1 Oceanodroma leucorhoa | reverse complement strand
GTCTCTTCTCCCAAGTAACTAGTGACAGGACAAGAGGAAATGGCCTCAAGTTGCACCAGGGTAGATTTAGATTGGACATTACAAAAATTTCTTCACCAAAAGKGTAGTCAAGCACTGGAACAGGCTGCCCAGGGAAGTGGTGGAGTCACCATCTCTGGAGGCGTTCAAAAAACCTGTAGATGTGGCGCTTCAGGACATGGTTTAGTGGGCATGGTGGTTTTGGGTCGACGGTTGGACTCGATGATCTTAGAGGTCTTTTCCAACCTTAATGATTCTATGATTCTATGATTCTATGATTCTATGATTTACTGGAAAAGGAGAGGGATTTTAGTTGTTACAAGTGACATAAAACTATGTAGAAAATAATTTATTTTTTTTTAATTCTCAAACAGAATGACTTTCTCTTCCCCTATTGAATATTTCAGATTTTCCCTTTTTGTTCAAGTTACTGCAGTTTTACATATTTCAGTTGTTTAAATAATTTCTGGAAAGAGGTTTTGGGGATCATCGGTTTTGATAATATGTTTTTTTACTTTTATTTGCAGTATCTGATTGTGCTATTGATTCTGTTACCTTTAATTTTCATTTGCTAGCTGACCGTATGTAACAAGTTGCCCAGTATATTGAGGAATGTGCATGACCCATACCTTTATACAAATAATTTAATTTRTCCATTTCTTTTTCTTCCATTATTGATGCTGTTCCTCAAGAGAACAGTAAGATCCTTCTTATTTAACTATCCATACAATGTCGTGTCTCGAACCACCAGTCACAGGTTCCTACTACATTAAGAACTACAAGCACAGAGCAAAAAAACCCAAATAAATAGCTGTGTTCCCTACCCAAAGGATGTTTTCAAATAGCAGGTAATAGGTTTCTCTGAAGAAGGGTTGAGTCTTTGGTAAGAAAAAAGATGCTGGCAAAATGTCAGGGTTTTGAAAGATTAGTTAAACGTTCCTACGCATGAGCTAGTCTCCTATGCATTGTGTTTGATCTTCTGTTGGGTTTAGTTGCAAAAGTGAAGTGTCATCCTAAATTTAATCTGATAGTCTCCAGATTTATTTTCCTGGGGAAAACAAAACCTGCCTTATAATGAATGCTGAACTTGCCATTTGATATCCCATTGGGGCAGATGGATCGCTAATATATGACAACTTGTTTGAGATGAGATGTTTCAGCTTCAGGGTGGGAGGAGGTCTTGTCTATCTTGCCCTGCACTATGCTTGCATCATGCAGGGCACTTGAGTAGGGGCTCTGGGCAGGGCCATCCCTCAGCAACTGCAGTAGATTAACTATGGTACGATTCCAGATGTTTTCTGAGTTATGAATAAGCTTCTTAGTCCTGGCCAGATGTCTTGTGGCCTTTATTTAAACTAAACATGTTTATTTGCAGAGAAACAAGATTCAGGTTTCTGTCTATGCATATAGAGCTATACTAAAGCCATTGGGGAGAGAGGGAATGAAGTACATCAGCCTACAAGTCATGGTTTCCAGTTTGTAGGGAAGCTGCTTATGTTTTCTTTTTTATTAAGAGGGGTTTCAGGAGAGTTTATGAAATGTGGCCATTTTCTAGTTGTTACACATAGTTTATGTATAAACTGCATAGAAGTTTTTCTAAGCTATCAATGCAAGCTAAGATGTAGTATATGGAATAAAAATGTGAAACAATTAATTGCTCAATAGAACAGATTATGGCCTTATGTCCCTGCAAGGCAGTGACTTCATTCAGGATGATTTGAATTCATAGGACTTTGAATTTTTAGATCTTTGTAGTATATTTGGACTGACATTAGTATTCAGCCCCAGAATAAGGCAAACATATTTTTTCCTCTRTATTTTGATTTGTTAAGAATTTTGTAAAACTTACTTGTTGTAATGACTTATGGTTCTTGTTCTGTCACCACAGCAGTATGCTTATGTCTATTAACCAATTAGGATCGACTAGACRTATTAGTTAATAGGATTCTGTTGAATCAGTTACAATGAATCAATCTGATGAGGGTCAGAAATTGAAAAAATGTCGAAACATTGAGAAATGAAAAATAAGAAGCTTTGAGAACAATCCTGCAACTGTTTCAATGCTAGATTTCTTCGACAAACATGTTTGTGTATCGTGTTTGCATAACCCCTGCACCCAAACATTTTTTTAATGAACTATAGCATTTAGGCACGTCACAAGCAGTAACGTTATTGTCCTAATAGCACCTCTGAGAACATAAAATTGTATTTAAAAGAACATAGCACAAAGGAAGATTTGGACTGAGCTTGGAACTGAAACAAAGTTCTTCGGGACACGGTTTAGTGGTTTAGTGGGCATGGGTACTGGATTGACGGTTGGACTCGATGATCTTAAAGGTCTTTTCCAACCTTAATGATTCTATGATTCTATGATTCTTGAGTTACACACAGTGACCTATTGGCCATAATATCCATTGTCTCCTGAGAATGTTAAATGAATTAATGTTGAATTTGCTTTCAATCAATCAGATGATCAAACCCCTGTTTTCACACGATATATTTTGCCAGATATTTGTACTGTAAATCATTGCACATACTGAAAAGTACAATAATATATTGTATGAAAACTGGCTTGGCAGCTATGCAAAACAACCAGCGAGGCAAAACTAATTTGCCAAAGATAATTGGGAGGAAATGGCCTGAACKGAAATGGAAGAAGCTGTTTTACTGCCATGTCTATAATGACTTCAGCTGAAGCTTTATCAGCTTGACATATCATGTCTTCATTAAAACCATATTAATATTGCTTGTTATTTGGTTATGTTAACACAAACAAGTCCGGGTTTTTGGCTGGTTCTGAGAGACAATCACGAGCTTATACTAGTTTTTGTAGTGTAATACGGTCACTAACAGTAGCCACTACCTGACATTCTGGCGATCCTATTCACAGGCCAGAAATTCAATCAGGAATGGGTGTTTTGTTGAGTTTTTGTCCTCATATCCTTTGTTGCTTAGGGAGGTGTTGTACTAAAAGCTGKCCAAAATTAGATGCCTAAATAGTGAGGGTGAAAGATGGGCACCCTTCAGATTAGTGAAGCTCCTTGTTCAGGGGGTCTCGGCTAATAACTGAGACACCTCAGTGTGTCAGGCTACATGGTTTAAATGCCATGGCCCTCTTCTCCAGCAGCCTCAACAGGACAGTTCTGAGTTTTAAGGTAAACATATCTTAGTTGAAGCAGACAAACCCATTCCCACAATTTCAGTGGCTGAATACACAATAGCAGCTGGTTCCTCTCTCTGCTCAAGAGGTCTACAACCCTCATGTTAGCTTTTCCTGTTGCTTTCTGGTTAGATAACAGCATATGTATCTACTCAGTGTGGGAGCGATTTACTTCTATTGAAAAGATTGTGCCTTCATAATCTTGAAAGACTATTTTCATTGCCAAATATCTGATTTATCAAGCAATTTTGTTTCTGAATGTTCCTATTAAAAGAGAACTAACTTTAAATCTGGGAAATGCCACAGTGGAAAAGCTAGTGTTGCTATTATGGCTATTTAAAAAAAAAAGCTCTATTGGAGACATGTTCAGCATCATTGAAAGATGAAACAGACTACTGAAATTGGGGCTTTAGGATTTCTATCTGAAAAAAAAGCACTCCTGCAAAACAGAACTATATATATTTCAAGCAATTTTTAATCTGTAGTGGTCTTTTGGTGTCTTCATTCCTAATTATACTATTAATGTCAGCTAATCTTTATGGTTTTAGAAATAAATTGGCTATTAAGATTCTAAACATATAAGATTTGTTTATATGTAATTACAGTTTAATTACAATTTTGTTGTCTTTCATTGAGTGTTTTTGCTGTCTCTTGAATATTCCTTTCTAAGGCACATCCTTGGTTATYGAAGTATGTATCAAGCCTGTGGGAGGACATTTTCATTAGATAAGACAAGATAGGATCTTGAAGTTACAGCCTTACTGAGCCATTAATTAAAGATCAAAGTATTGCTACCACCCTCACTTTGCTGCTCCCTTCTAAATATAGTTGTCTTGACAGAAGTTTTGCGATTCTTTTGAATAATCTCTGAGGCAATAAGYAGGGGAAAGTTCCCAGCTACACAGCATGCTTTAGACAGCTGGGTAGAGTCAAAAACAGGACGTTATCACACATGCAAAATTAAGTATAGCAATGCTAATACTATGGCCTGCATGGGAGAGGTAAAAAGTTATGAAAAAAAAGTTATAAAATAGTGAGGCAACAAACAGTACATAGAAGAAACCCCTTTTTCTTTGTAAAGCTATTATCATTGTTGCTACTAAGGTCTTGGCTTTTTCTTTTTCTTCTTCTTCGTAAGGCATATGTTTTCCAATATTTTTTTTTTCTCCAATCTTCTTTTACTTTCTAAGAGGTCTTCTGTGGAATGATATCTGTTTCACTGAATTTTCTACAGTTATACTACAGTCAACCTTAGTGCTTCCCTGTATTTTAAAGTTTTTTGATATTTTTGAATATTTTTTGATTGTCCCAACCACCTTTTACTTAATTAAAATTACTTCTTTAAACCTATTTTTAAAAAAGAAGGAAAAGGGACTAAAAAAATTGAAGCACTTAGTTAAGAAAAGCAATGGGTCTTTCACAAAAAATCTGGATTTTAGGTTCTGAGCAAGCTAGAGAGGTTTGAATAAATATTCATTATTTTCTTTTTTCTTTCTTTTTTTTTTTCAAAATTAACTTTTCTGATATGAACTTGGGGATATTTAAATTGTTTGAGGTAGCTTTTGATCGCACAATTCATGAGTAATGGGAAATTTAGCACACCGCTGTGATAGTTCAGGATTATTATTATTTGAGACATGCACAATGTTCAAGGAGAACTGCTATTCACTTGTTGATTATAACAATAATTTTGKCATTTATTTTTGCTGAATTTAGCTCTTTTTCCAGTGAAGGAAAAAATTTTTTCATCTAAACACAAAGATAAGTAGACTGCAGGCACTTTTTAAGTCAAGAGTAGTTCCTACTTAATCAATTCTGCAGCTCTTGAAACATTATATTCTGTAGTTTTTTTCATAAAATTTCAGCATCTGAAAACAACACCTTGTTGTTAGGTCCCAAAGTTTCTGCTGATTTATTTGTTGACTCAACAAAGGAAATAMAACTTCATACAAGTTTTGAAAAGCAAGTGGCTGAATGAACACATATATAATCTCCTTCAGCTCTCTCAAAACCTCTCCTGAAAAAAGTTCTTGTGGATAGCATGTCAGAAATAACRTATGAAAGAGAATGTTGTCTTCATCTCAGAGTATGGTGGTACTCCATGACCTGAGTGGGATTGGACAGTTGGGTCTGTTAAGTAATAAACTCTCAGATCTAGCATATCTGACTTTTTTCCAAGAGCCATCTCTACTTCTGACTTGTTATGCAGTGTGGGCAAGGAACTCAAGATTCTCCAGACCAGCACTGATTTCATGGACATCAATACCAAACCTAAATGATTTCAATGGGATTTCCCTCCTTCCTTACTTCCCTTATACGAGAGTGTGTGAAGTACGTCAACTTCTGAGAGTAATAACTTTTGAACATTTTAGGATTCTAACACCCACACTAGATGCTTATTCTGTTTGTTGTTAAATATAGCAGTATTTGAGTTGCAGTACTGGGAGGCAGGGATGTACCTTACTGCCTTTAACATGTCTAGAGCCATGGCAGAAACTTTTAAGGCCCAAATCTTCCAAACTTCTGGTTATAGTGCCTTGGGTTATTGTGCTGTTAGTACTGACCTGCCCTCCTTTCTGACTTTGTAGTGGTAGGAATGACTCTTCAGATGAAGAAGCTAACTACAGTTGTTAGTCAGGAATTAGATTCTTGTYTGTTCTTGTTTATTCAGTAAATGTTGTTAGAAGAATTATTATTGAATTTGTTTAGGAAATGATGTCCGCATCTTGCCCAAAGACATTGTAGAGATGAATCTCATGATATTTTTTCTAAGTGAGCTTAAAATACACTGTTCAGTGTCTTTATTAATGGCCTGGACAGACAGAAAAAATTTTATAGTGGTAGAAAACAGGGGAAGCATTCAGCATGGTGTAGGGCAGGGTTGCTATTCAAAGGAACCCTGACATGGTTGAAGACTGGCCCATGGGAAACCTCATCAAGTTCAAAAAAAGGCACATGTAAAGTCCCAAACMTGTGATGGAAAAAGCCCGTGCAGTGGGACAAGCTGGAGACCAGCTGGATAGAAAGCAACTCTCTGGGGAAAAAGACAGAGGGTCGTGGTGGGCAARTTGAACATAAGCTAGCAGTGTTGCCTGACAGCAGAAAAGGACAACAGCATCCTGGGCTACTTCAGTAAGAGAGTAGCGAGCAGGTCCAGGGAAGYGATCCTTCCCATCTGTTTGGCACTGGTGAGACCACATCGGGAGCACTGCATCTAGTTTCTGGCTCCCCCATGCTAGACAGGCAGTGACATACTGGAGGAAGTCCAGTATGAATGGGGGCAGGAGGACACATTGTATGAGGAGCAACTGAGAGAACTGGGTTAGTTCAGCCTTGAAGGGAGATCTAATTTCTGTCTTCAACTACCTACTGGGAGGCAGTACAACAGACAGAGCCAAACTCTTATTGAAGGYACACAGTGATAGGGGAGAGGCAACAAATGCAAGGTGGAATATCGGAAATCACATTTAGTTATTAAGAAAATGCTTTTCCACCATGAGAGTGGTCAGTCCCTGGAGCAGATTTCCCGGATTGACTGTAAAATTTGCTGCCTTGGAAATATTCCAACTGGCCTGGACAAGGTCCTTTGCAATGGGATCTAAGTTGGCTTTGCTCTGAGTGAGGGATTTGGCTAGACCACACTAAATTGTAGTACGATGCTATAGGATGTTCTATGGGATTTTTATGAAACTCTTTCTTTAGTATTACTCTTCCACTTCATAAGCTGGCAATTGAAAGCTAAATTAGGAAAACTAGTGTAATATTGGTAAACCTTAMTTTGTTTTGTGTCTATCATTGTTCATCAATGATGCAATTTCCAACTTAAGGGTAAGTTGGGGTCATGTTTAAGTTTATTTGGTTGAAAGAGGCCATGCATGTCAGTATGTCATATATATATATAATTTTTTTTTTTTCCCCTAGTCCAGCACTTTAAGAATAGRCAAATATCAGGCACTATTTTTATCTGTGGAAAAAATTGTAGGTTTCAACTTAGCTCCTTTCTGGTACTTGAGAGTTAGAATGAGAGGAGATGCCACCAACTGTGATCATCAGATTTGAAGAAGTATGCAGTAATATTTCCTTTTGACCAAGATTTTGAAATGCGATTACAAAGATGCTCTTGAAACTTAAATTTCTAGGTGTTTGCAGTCATCTTTACTCAAAGTAGCTACTGAACGGTTTTGTTTTTCTACTGTAGCACAACTGAAATTATTAAGAATCCAGTGTCCTTTTTCAAGAAAACCCAGCATAAGATGATGCAATAAAATATATTACGTCAGTTTAAAAGTATACACTCAGAGCCATTAAAGTCAACATTTATCATTCTGTGTTTTGTTGAGGTTTTCATGATTGTATTCAGTGAACTTTAAATATCTTAGCTTTGTTTATATTCTGAACAAAGACCTCTAAGAGCACCTGTTTTAAACAATAGATAGGATATCCTCTGGAAAACATCCTCCTCTAACATTCTCCCTGATCTGATTAATTTTCAAGAGAAACAATGTTCTTATAGATTGCTTTTGTACCATTTACATTGTCGGTGCACATCATAAAAATCAGAATCTTAAAAGTAGGATGCTTTCAAATGTCTAGTTGTTAGGAAATGTTGGTATCTCCATAAAATTGGAATTTGTTAATTTTGGTTCCCAGAAATGGATGCATGGTGTCATATATTGAGGTTTGYCATGTTGAAATGTTGCTATGTGATGTTATGTATGTTTAATATCTTCCTCCCCCAAAAATCCTAGTCTGCCGATTTTTTTCCTTTCAGTTTGTTTTCAAAATGAAAATTTATTTTCTAACCTCTAACTTATTGAAGGAGGATACAAAATAGATTGGTGAATTAATTATCTTTAAAAAGTTCAAATCTACTTTTTTAGGTCCTTCAAAGTATACGCTGTATCAGTCCATGCTGACAGATGCCACTCATGAGGAGTCGGCTACATAAGCTGAAGTTAGGTTACAAAGCTGAACAGTTTCTTTCAGACCAGTGCTTAACCTGTTGAGGTGCTGGGCTCAAGGCCATGTTAATATTGCTCTGCTTGATGGTTGAGACTGCAGATGGTGGAACAGGCACATCTGTCTGCAGCCTACCAAGGGTGCATATCATGCACAACTGCAAAGTTGGAAGGAACATCTGAATTTATGAAAAATTGCTGGACATAAATTGTATTCCAAATGGCAGTTGCAACCAACTCTGCAGTGTCTATTGAGCAATTAGCTAATCTTCAATCTAACTTACTTTTCAGCTGTGGAATCAAAAGCTTGATTCAAAGAAAGCAGCAGGAGTCTTCCAGTAAGTTTTGCTCATACATAGGGTTAGACTGTTCACTTGATTATTGTGTGGGAGTTCTCTGACTGAGACTTCAGTTTGCTTTTTTTGAATATAATAAAAAATGAGATTTTTTGGGGCATAATGGTTCTATTGAGTCTTTTCTTCATAAAAACAGGACAGAAACAATTTTTTTATTGAAATTGCAGAAAAACATGTTCTACAACTAAATCACTGCCTGTTCCTGGCACCATGCCTCCTCAATGTAGCTCAGATATACTAGCATGGTACGTACCTCAGGTATAGAGCATGAAGTATGGTCTATTTGTCATAGGACTAATTAATAGCTTCAAATTAAATGCCTTATGTTTATTAGTTCTCTTTGTAACATTGAATTTAGTTTAATCACAGGATTTTTTAAAGGCAAGATAAACTCTGAGCCTCGGGTTTTCCATTTGCATAAATTTTCATGATAATATTTTTCTTCTTTTCTATTTAAACACCAATTTTCAAGTGTTCAGCAGTAACAGAAATAAAATATACATACTTTCTATATCAATTTGAGTTGTTGCTGTAAACTTAAACTCAAGACTTCTACAGAACTAGTCTCCACTTTAAACTGATGGCAGAAGGAATCATTACTTGCAATAAAAGAAATCTTAAAGATATTTTTATGCATGGTGTTTGCTGGGATCTGTCAGCTGTACCTTAAAGAAAGAACGWGCTTATATGCACATCGAGTGCTGTTTATGGAAGACATGGTTTTCTCAAACACCATGTATCTTGTGGTTAGCACCTCAAATATTTCACTAGAAAAGTTGGGTTTGACAGCCTTGAAGTAATGCAGACCTTTAGAATAGAAGGCCATGATGAGAGTCTCCAAATACCTGTGTATCAACACAGGACATTCCTGAGACAAACCGAATAGTGTGTGACTTCAGTATATTTTGTTTGTGTGCTTGATATCCTGTATTATGTTGATGTTGATTGTTTTGTTTGGTTGGGGAAAAATTATAATGTTATAGTGTGAGCTGTATTGTTTAGATGATATTTCTCAAGTAGTACTTAAGCACTGCATGAAGCCGACCTCTGTTCAGTTCCTCACCTCTGAATGTATATGAAAATGCACTGTCTGGGCTTGTTGCAAAGTAGGAAGYGTTCTTTGGGTAAATGACACTTCAAATGACATCTGTTGGCATTAAAAAAAGTCAAGAAAATAAGGAAGGGTCTCCGAGATCAATAATGATAAGACATGTCTGGAGAGTCACAACATCATGATGGCTAGTTTCAAATTCAAAGATGGTTGAAAAGCTGTTAAACAATCTCAGCCTAAAACTGCTGAGGAAATAATGGGCCTTCTGTGCCACTCACAGTGATTCTGTCCACAAGGTCTTATAGCCCAAATTARTTTGATCAAGAGGGAAAAAAATGAGGTACTTGCACCTGTGTGCATAAGAGATTTTTGAACTTAAATGAACATTAACATAGCAGAAAAGGCCTGACAGGGTTCAGTATTCCCAAAGCTAAAAAAATCAAATCCAGACTGGAAGACAAAAGTAAATGTTTAATCTTGAAGGTCCTTAATAAGTGGAACTGTATGTCTAAGGCAATTGAGAATCTACTACATCCTTATGTTTTGGATTTTTTTCAGTCAAGACTGGGTAAACCCCAAGATATACTATATGATCTGAAAAAAAACCACCCAAGAAACAAAATAACAGATATTTTGTTTTATGTTACAAAGGAGGTGAGACTTTAATGGTCTCTTTGCCTATTTCTGGCTGAGACTTTAATGGTCTCTTTGCCTGTTTCTGGCTGAAAACTATGAAACACGGGTAATCAAAAAGTTTACACTAAAACTTGTTTTTGTAAGATGTTAGCCAAGCACCTTCAATTGTCTGCAATTATTTGTTTGAGGAAGTAAATTAGTGCACAGTCCTAAGGACTGGATTTGGTTAACTTYGGTTTTAGGTTTTGGAAAATATTTGACATCATAAAATATGCTGGAGAACGCTCCTTTTAATCCTCATGTCTTGTCCCCTAGTTCAGCGGCCCATATTTTTCCTATTTGAAAATTCCTATTCTTTTTCCAAAAAGGAAAAAATGAGAGAAGGTCACATTGTTTTAGTAAATTAGTTCCAGAAAGAATTTCTTGAAAAGAAATTGTTTTTAAAGTAAACAATATCCATCCCTCTGTTTTATTTTCATGGATATTTTAAGATTAAGACTACTAATATTCTTCAGTCTCATGGATATTTTTTCTTCAACTAAAAAACTTTTGACCCTCACTTTCCATTTCAAATCCTTTGTTAAGTGGAATTTCAAGGTAAAAACGTGAAACTTATTTGCATCACTAAACTTTCTGTCRTTTATAAGGCAGAGATTAAAGCCCATATTTTCATACTTGTGATGAAAGCAACTTTCTTTTTAATTTTTCATGTCATGCTTAATGGCATGTTTTATATCAACTCTTTATTATTCAGGTCCAGAGTATTCCATGTTGTGTGTGTATTAAGGACTAGAGATGACCAGCCTGTGGCTTTTGAGCTTCATGTTGCTTGTGAGAGGCTTAAGTGCTCTTCCAAACCAGGGTAGCATTGGGGCTCAATCCATATTCACAAATGCGGGTACATCATGGATATCCTAACCATGGCAAAAGAGGACAGAAAACTCTCCCACTGGGGAGTGGGGATGTCCATTCATAAAATCAGTGAAAGAAACTTTTCAAATCTTTCTCTTGCTACTCAGGTGGAAGTATTAGCATTCTTCGGACTTCTTCAGCYCCTCTATTACCTCAGTAGATACAGTCAGTCACCACACAAAGCAGGCTGCAAATCCACAGCTGTAAAAGGAAAGGAACTTTCCAGTGCTTCAGAAGAATGATATTAAGAGTAAACATGTTGTTTCAATAGTCCACATATTTACTGAGCTGCTGAGTTCCTATTCAGGGGAACATAAAAATTGTTTCTGGAGATCAACTATCTCTAAATACAACCTTGTGCATGTCAAAAAAAAATGCTTATAAGGTTTATAGAACAATGGGAACCTTCAACACTAATGACATGGCAATATTAGCATTTTTTGTTTACATTAATACAGAAAGTATCAGTAGAACATACTATTAAGTTTTGTATTGCATAGGATTACATGATCCTCCCAAAGGTTGTCTGTCATTGGGAAAAAACAAGGTATAAATCTATTCCTCACAGTAAACCTTGTTCTGAGGAATTGATTGTTTACAGGATTAAGGTATCAGTGATACTGCTTGTCAAAGAAAAAACTCCAAACCAAAATGTAAGTACAGTTACTGCAAATAAGAAAAGTGTTAGTTTGAGATTCAGGAATAGATATGAATCAAAAATGACTCCCTACTAAAAACCTGGCTTTCCTTTTCTCAAATTAATTCTGTCTCTTCAAGTTTATTTGGTATCAAAAACCTTTTCCTTCTTCTGTTTGGGTTTTTTCTTTGGGTGTTGGGGTGGGGAGGGCAGTTGTTTGGTTTTGGTTTTAGTCTTTTTTTCCAAAACGCAAGACTGGAGATCACTTACCCCACTAACTACAAGAACAAAGGTGTAGCAGGAATTTTACAGGGAATAAACAGATGGCTAAATGCAGTTCAGATGTAATTTTCATTGATTTAAGTGGAATTATTTAAATGTGAACTAGTACAGTCAAACAATTTCTTTAAAAGTGAACATAATTTTTACTATAGGTTTAGCCCCTTTACTAACCCTAGTGAAAAACTTAAATATTTAAATAGAAATACATGCAAAAACATAATACTGKTTTTTGAGATATCAGCAGAGGCTGTGGAAGAATTATCCAAGAGCATATTAATAACTGATCATCTTGTCAAATGATGAAAATTTCAGATTATGTTTAAATGCCTAAAGCTACAATCATGATTGTGAACCAAAACTGAAGGAACTTTACTCAGAGAAAATAATTTGACACAGGAATATAGAGCCAGGTCAAAGGCAGAAAAAAAAAACCAAACCCAGACAGCTCCAGATGTTTAGAAGCACAAGTTCAATCAACTGTATAATGACTTTGGTACCTGGGAGTCCATAATTAAGTGCTTTTATTTCAGAATCAGTGGCATAAAATGAGGAGTTAACATTTGATTGCCAAGAAGGTAGGTGGATTTTCTCTTCAGGATTAGTGCTTGCTTCTGTGTGTATATCAAGTCGTGCGATTTGGAAGCAGCTATGACTGTATAGCTGCTGTCTATGCCATGGCTACGCCGGGCCTGACTAGTGACTTCCTCGGGTAGCCTGAGTGCAAACCTGAGTTTGTAGCACATTCCAATAAATCCTTTGACAGKATTAAGCAAAACCCGATTCTGTGAATCATATGTAGAAAGAAAAAGGTTAACTTGCAGGTTGTTTTCTTTTCTCAAAATCTGCTTTTCTGTATCATACAGGTCCCAATAAAAGTGATAACATGTTAGTCTTTCATAAATCTTGCTGCTAGAATACAGGCTATAYTTATTAATCTGGTCTGGTCACATTCATGCTTCTAGGCTTATATGACATGATTTTGAGTGCCAGTTATCTCTATTACAGATTCTGAGCAGCTTCCATATTCACTGTAATAGAATAATTGTGATGATCTTATGGCTGCAGATGTCCTAACTCTTCTATYAGGACAAGTACTGTGAGAGAAGGGTTGTTCGCCAGTGAATTTCTAATATTTTTGCCTTCTGGCCAGGATTTTTTTACTACAGGGTCTTAAATAATTAGTTGAAGTTTACTAATGAGATTTCAAAATATCTTTTGGGGTGCCTCCTATAAATTTTACTTCAAGCTATATTTTCCTTCCATCTCAGAATTTTTATGAGGATATAWGTGAAATGAGTTCTCCTCTCTCTGAGTGAAGGTAAATGGGGAACTGTTGGATTTTTTTAGTAATTATTGAAATCATGATAGGTAACTCTCGTCAGTTAGATGGACTTGGCATGATACTACAGAACAAATGCAGGCCTGCTGTTGTGAGAGCTGAACATTCGGACTTGTTGTGCTGTTAAGCCTGGCAGCACGGCTGGTTCATTGCGCAGCAATGATGGTGATTACCCTGAAAGGCAATGACCCTGAGTCTTGCCTTCTGTAGGCTAATCTTTCTGCATAGTATCACTTAGTAACAATTACTTACATAACCCATTAAAAYTGGCTAATGCATGCAAACAGCTCACCACCAGTGGCAGAATTTTTTCTTTATACTTCAAGCACTGAGACCATATTTTTGAACAGCAGCAAAATTCTGTAACCTTTCAAAAAATTCCTGGTTGAAAGCCTTACCTGACTTTGCGAGAAGGAGATAATTGCATGGGTTTAAGCACACTGGTGATAGCACTGTGTTTCTCATAGGTACTGTGTGAGTAGTAAGGCGAGTTGGTCTCCAAAGGTCAATATCATGCTATGGGAATAATCATTTCATAATTATTCCCACTTTACTATTTGTATGGAGGACACTGGGTGCTAATGTCCCTCCTRCCTCGCTTGCTGCCCTCCCCAGAATGCACGACTGTCTTGACCAGCTAAGAGCCAAAAGTATACTGCTTTAAAACCATGATCAGGAGCATGTGCCAGTACCTACAGAGCTGTATTTAATGTTGTAGCTGAGTAGTGTTTCAGGAGAAGTTCAGTGGCYGAGGACTGGAGTCTCAGCTGCTGCGAGTGGGCAGATCTCCACTGGAACTGGTGGAGCTTTGATAATTAACACCAGCTGACACTCAGCTCCAAGGACTCAAGTGTTACAGTTTGTRTGTCTCTAAGTAGTACATTTACGACGTGTGTGTTTCCATTATGTGCACTAATGTAATTTGTGTTTCCCACATGTGCAGATCTTTGGGTGAAATCCTATTCTTATGTCTTRGACCCAGATATGTTCTTTTTTTCCCAGAAATAACAGCGGTGGTTGTTTTCGTTTTTTTCCCAAGAGGGTGGGAGGACAGAAGAAAAAGCACAAGAGGAGGAGGTGTTTTTTGTGCCTGGAACCGAATGGCAGTATGTTTATGTTGAACAGCCTTTRCTCAGAGATGCATTTCGCTGTAATGCTTTCAGCCTTCTGTTTGTGTGGTCTGAGTTCAGAGAGATGATTTGCTTCTGTTTCCCACAAGGCTAAGGACTAGCTGAAGATGTTATGGAAAATGTCACAGGAAGCAACATGCTGAGAGGGGGAAAGAACACAAGAACACTGTGAGTAATTGTGCTGGAGACCGTACAGCAATAGCTCCAGCTTGGCCGGAAAACAAACTTGGCCAGTGAAGCTCAATGGAAGACACCCGAAACACATTACACCATTGCCTATACGCAGTGTAAGCTCTGTCCCGCAAGGTGCGGAGGAAGGTTTATTTGAAGCTTAGCACGAACAGATTTATTGAAGGAACTAGATTTAATTGCTATATTTATACTAAGCAGAGCCTGGTCCAGGCCCACTGTGAACTATTAAATTATGAGAATAGCCCTGGTATGCCTTTTGCTTACATCAGGTAGTGTGCTTCCAGAAAACTCCAAAGTCCAGCCCAGGTTGGGAGCGCTTGTTTGCACCATCTGATGCAATTCCCTCAGTTCTCCATTTGGTCTTGTACTTGCAGATGGCCTCTCACAGCTCACTGTAGGCTGCACTGGACACAGGTTTRGACATGCTGGAAAAAAACCCACCAATAAAGGCTGCAGAGCTGCTTCTTTATTATTTTTCTTTTTACTTGAATGAGTACTGGTCTTATAGCAGGGCTATATTGGTCAGGGAAGAAACTGGTGCATTTAATGATAGAAATGTTTGTTGAAAGGGAGCTCTGGAGGTCATCCAGTCCAACTTCCCTGTCAAAGGAGGATTTGACCGTCACCATTACATCAGGTCAGCTGTGGCTTTGCCCCTCTTGAAGAACTTCAAGCATGGAGAGAGTTGGGGSGAGGAGGAAGGGATGGTTGCAGCTGGATCACATGTGAAATTTRTAGTGTGGTGCCCTGACCTACAATGGTATGGCCACTTAGTGCTGGGACAAATTTAAGGAACTAAAGCAAACCTGCATGAAATCTAGGGCAGAAAACAGCAGTCTGGTGCAGGTTGACATATCCTCTGCACCAAAGCTACTTCTAATACCATCTGTTTCAGTGCAGGGGACAGGCTCTGAGCTTGGCTCTCTGGGTTGAAAATCAGCTTTTGCACTTGCTCATCATTGGGAGATGAGGACTAGTTGCAGGGGGAATCAGGAATGTGGTTTGAGATAGAAATGTTTGGTATCACTGAACAGTAGTCACTCCTGCCAGGAAATATGAGATCAAAAATGTTTCTRCATAGGAATTAATTCAAGCTTGTTGAAGACACTCAAAATCTTCTGTTGACCTTTGTGGATTTTTGAATGTAAGTAGGTAGGATAACACAGCTTTCATACCTACTGCAGCAGCCTAGTGCCATGGCTTAGGATGGAGCCCTGAGAGTATGCTTTAATTTCACTGCACTATTAGAACAAAAATCCTGCTATTTGAATTGCAACAAAAAGCAGTCCTGAGTGCAAGCTGATATATATTGGTAGGAGCCCTTCAGAGAACATGAAACTGGGATGCGAATACCCTYGATGTCCCGCAGCTCTGTGCAGTACCACACTGAACTGAGGCTGTTCCACCTTGGCAGTGTCATAGACACAGACAAGTTACTTTGAATTTTGGCATTAGCCTCAGCTAATGCCAGGAACAGGAAGAGAAATCAGATTGTTTTGCTTTCTCTCTCTTCAACATCTGTGGAGGAGACACATTTCTTTTGAAAGGAAATGATTAATTCTATTTCCTCCACCTGATGCATCTTCACATAAGTGTACTCATGTGACATAGAGCATACTAGTGCAATGTATTCTGGTTGTGTATTCATGGAATATCTGTGACTTTTGGGCCTCTATATTCGTGCGGATATAGTGGGGTTCAAACAAGAAAGAAGCAAAATGGGCATTTACAGAGACGGGCTGTTGCAATGATCAGGTGAAGGAAGAGATAGGAAACTAAAGGAACTTGGGTTGTTTAGTCTGGCAAGTGTATGGAGAAGGGATGTAATTGTTCTGTATAAATATATCTGGGAAGTAACCAACAGGAAGGGAAAAAATTAATTCAAGCAAGAGAGTTGGCATGAGGAAAAATGGTTACAAACTGGGCATTGATAATTATAGGCTGGAAACAGAATAGTGAGATTCTCCGTTTCCTAAGAGGGGCCCCAGAGGCAAGAAATCAAATACCTTTGAATGATGTGCTTTCTTGCAGTAACAGGGTATGGATCTTTGGTATGTCATATATTTTAGGAAATAAGAAAATATCCAGATAACTAAAATACAAAATTCAATGGTATCTTGTGGTCACGCTCAATAATAATAGTCCTGATAGCCTTATCAAGACAGGGAGACATGCTGAATAGGAAGGAGAAATGTTGCCTATAAAGGGGCAATGTGCATAAGGAGATTTCTAGCTTTTTCCATTTTTGCTTGATTTAGGGATTAACAAAGAAGCACACCCACTCAGTGAGTACCCACTGAGTTATGAAATTGTCTGCACACCTCCTTACTCTCAGATGGGTAGCTGCAACCAACTCAAACATGAACGATTGCTTCAGTGGATATTCTGAAAACAATAAAGAATGGTTCTAGGTTTTGTCTAGAATTCAGGTGCTGAAGCTTTACCTGTAGATGAACTTGTGAACTTTAATCTCTGTTAGAAAACTTCCTTTAAATTGATGCCAAGGTGTTGTTACTTCTAAATGGAAAACTAATTTGTTTGTTACTTTATATATAGTATATTTTTAATATACAACGGATGTAACCTTAATAGATTAGTCATACGCTTAGTCATATTGTATAAAGTTTAGGAAATATCCTGAACTCATCTTGTGTTTGATGCTGGAACTTGTTTACAAATGGGCTTGGCTGCAAACATAACAGAAGTTTTTTTTTTTTTCTTAGTAAACAGATCTAAGATTAAAATATAGGTTCCATGATAAAAGGCAGCAGTCTTGTTCTAAGATGACTTTAAATTATGGAAACTTGTCACTTTAAAGTTGTTCTGAACTGCCTCAGCTCAAACTTCCCGACATTTTTGTTTCTGACCCTAATTAATTTCTGTGGCCTAAAGTGTGTTTTATCTTTCTCTGAGAGTATCTGGGAAATATATTTATTACTGCAGTGGGACCTCCATAGGTACTGAATGGCTGTTGTAATTCYTTTGAGATTATTCTGCTTATAGATGCATAGACCTAGAATAGAATTACAACAACAACAACAAAAGTGTGAAAATGACTGAGCAGGGGGAGCGTAGAAAAGGATAGGTGCAAAGATGATGTCCACACAACTTAATAAAAATCACAATCATAGTGAGGGCACATGCTGCTTTTAGGTGGGCAGTTTAAAGCACAACAGTCTTAAGCCACAAAGGAAAAAATGGAACCTCAAAGGGCCATTAATCCTTAATAAGGATGACAACAATTGATTTTGGCAGGAAAAGATCAGGAAAAAGGTGTCAGTAAATTACATACATGTCAGGAAAAATATTATGTTAAAAAAAAAAACATATGAAGGGGAAAGTCACAACATAATTACAAAATAAATTATTACAAGATGGATGTCAGGGAGAAAGAGGTACAAGGTAGGTATGAGGAAGAAGGCAGCAGGAGAGTAAATACAGCTCAGTTAATTCAATAACTCACTTCTGAGCTGCTAACTCACTAGAAAAAGTCAGGCAATGTGAAACTGTCTCAATATGTAATAGAATTCCACTAGCCAAGATGTGCATTTTATTCAAGCTGTTCACCATAAAAATCAGCATGAGCATGCATGCAACTCTTTGTAGGGGATGATGTTGACTAAAAACCYTTCTGTGTGTTTTACATATACAATGCAAAACCTTCTTTAGATTAATGGAATTATAGTCTGAGCATTTTCCAGCAGTAATACCTATCAAATATAGTGAGTGAGAGAACAAGTTTCTTGATTTTTCAAAAATTTTTGAAATGTATAGTACAATATAATGAAATGTATAATCTATTACATAGAAATAACTCAGAACATAAGTAGTGTTTCTGTCTGTCTTGTAGTTTGTAACTGATAAGTGTCATGAATTTTTCTTGCAAGTTTTTTGACTGTTTTCTTGATGTCTTCAAATCAAAATTGGATGCCACCTGGGACCAAGTTTTAGCCAAGTAAGTTCTGAGTTGATTGGGCTGAATACAAAGATAATGCAGTGAAAATATGTGACTGTCATGGTTTAACCCCAGGYGGCAACTAAGCACCACACAGCCGCTGTCTTGCTCCCCCYRGTAGGATGGGGGAGAGAATTAGAAGGGTAAAAGTGAGAAAACRTGTGGGTTGAGATAAAGACAATTTAACAGGTAAAGCAAAAGCCACGCATGCCAGAAAAGCAAAACAAGGAATTCATTCACTACTTCCCATTGACAGGCAGGTCTTGAGCCATCTCCAGGACAGCAGGGCTCCATCACGCATAACGGTTACTTGGGAAGACAAGCGCCATCACTCTGAATGTCCCACCTTTCCTTCTTCTTTATATGCTGAACATGACGTCATATAGTATGGAATATCCCTTTGGTCAGTTGGGGTCAGCTGTCCCAGCTGTGTCCCCTCCCAGCTTCTTGTGYACCCCCAGCCTACTCTCTGGTGGGGTGGTGTGAGAAGCAGCAAAGGCCTTGACTCTGTAAGCACTGCTCAGCAATAACTAAAACATCCCTGCATTATCAACACTGTTTTCAGCACAAATCTGAAACATAATCCCATACTAGCTACTATGAAGAAAATTAACTTTRCCCCAGCCAAAACCAGCACAGTSTCCACCCCTTATTGMGTACCATTTATATCATGCTCAGGTACAATCCAGTACATCCTCATTAACCACCACCCCACTTCCCATCCTTTGACATAGTACAGATATCATTCCCTTAGTCTATGGACCACCCCTGTAAAATGTCCAGAAATGTCCACAAAATGTCCATTGAGTTAATTTAGTCCACGACTTTGGGCTCCATCTATTATGGTGGTCACTCAGGACAGGAGACATGGTGTTGCGTGGAGTTATTGGGCACCAAAGCCAGCTCAGGTCGGGTCGCTGCTGCACTTGCACTGCTTCTTGTAAGACTTGTCCTCCACTGGTTCAGATGGTTCCTGCTATAGTAATTCCTATAACATGCAACTCAAATCATGGGTTACAACAATTTAAAGGTATATTCGTTACAATCTCTACCACTGGTCCCTTTGGACCAGACCATAGGGTTTAACATTGCAATGAACTCCTCCCCTTGCTCCTAGCCTGGCTAGCAACAAGGGGTTCCTGCTATAGTAATTCCTTCAACATGCAACTCACATCCCAGGTTACAACAATTTAAAGGCATTTCCATTACAATCATCTCCACCACTGGTCCCTTTGGACCAGACCATAGGGTTTAAGATTGCAATGAACTCCTCCCCTTGCCCCTGCTCCAGCTTGGGCTTATCCACAGGCTGCAGTCCCTTAGGGGTGTACATGCTCCAAGTGGAGCCTTATCTATGAGCCACAGTCTCTCCAGGGGTGTACCTGCTGCGGCATAGACTTACCCACAGCCGCGGTCTCTTTGAAGTGCACCTATTCCAACATGACCTTATCCATGGTCCACAGTTCTTTCAGAGATATACCTGCTCAAGCGTGGCCTTACCCACAGCCACAGTACCTTCAGAAGTAAACCTGCTCCAACAAGGCCTCACCCATGGCTGCAATCCCTCCAGTGGTGTACCTGCTCTGTCATGGGCTTATCTGTAGCCACACACTTCGAGGTGCTCCAGCATGACCTCATGTACAGCCACAGATGCTTCGAGGTGTACCTTCTCCAGCGTGGACTTATCCATGGGCCACAATCCCTTCAGAGATATACCTGCTGTGGCACAGACATAACCACCAAGTTGTAGACTTACTCACGGCCACAGACGCATCGGGGTGTCCTGTTCCCACGTGGACTCCCACACCGGTCACAGTCTCTACAACTCCAGTTCACGCTGGAGTTCCAGCCTGTCCAGTACAGCAGCACAGAAACAGCAGCGATGCCCTGGCCATCTGCCAGCCCGGGCGCAAGGCCATGGCTGTTATCAGAATGTTCCCAGGCACAGCACAGTAAGACGATAAGCAGTGCAGCAGTACAGCAAGCAGCGAAAGCAAAAAGCAGCCACTAACGAGCACTAGACTCTAATATACAGTAAGGCAAGCAAGCCCCATGGCAAGCACAGGACCCTGCCAGTTAGYAGCTAAACAGCAATAACAGCTAAAAATTTGATCTAGCACAGTGACTTGTGATCATTCACAGGCATATCAAACAAAACAATGTAGTGATCCATTCTAGTCATAAAGATGGGGAAACAAGATTTTTTTTAAGCACTGAATTGACTAATTTATTCTGCTGAAGTCTGACCATGTTAAACATCATGGCTTAAAATGAAAAAAATGACTCCTCCCCTGCATGACTAAAAGTCATAATCCTTCCCTAACGTAATATTAAGGGAAGCTAAGATTTCTTGTCAATGCACTACTTTTGTCAACTGTTTTCCTGGTTTATGCATTGATGAATTTGTCACTGCAATAAACAACCTTATGTTTTCAATCTTGAAATAATATTTTTATGATGATCCAGGAAGACTTCTGTTTAAGAGTTTCTAGGATGCTTATCTTTCAGTTTTGGATCAGGTGCAGTTGCAGTTTTACAATCAGAAATTATTTCAGTAGGCCTTGGAGTGACAACATTCAGACAGCCTGAATGCCAACAAAATCCCTTTATCTAGTGTTTTCTTGTATCTGGCTTCGGATTTGCAGAGGTGCCTAGTCATTTGGAAATGTCAGGCTCAGGACATTTCTAAATTCTGGAAATGAGAATTGTCTTTGCAACACCTGGTAGGTGACTGGATGAGCAAGGCTCACGTGTTGCACCAGGATCTCCTTGGATGACTCAACTTTGTAAAAATCTAAATAGCAAAACATCCCTGAGTGGCCTTCAGAGCTGGTTTCTACTGCTTTTGTTTCACAATAGCCTTTCAGAGAATTAATGAGGAGCACTTACAGAAACAATTTGACTTAGCTTAGAAACTTTCCATAATTTTCCCCATTTTCCTACCATTTACTGTTAGAATGCTATTTGTTCTTTCATTATTCACTTTAAAATTGTATTAATGACAGAAAAAACATGAAAAATGGAGCCATTATCATTCACTTACTAGGAAAGTATAGACAAGCAAGAATGGTCTAGCAGTTTTTCTTTGTTCTGCAAGACAGCCCAAATGAGTATACAAGATAGTAATGATGATTATGGAGTTCATTTTGCATGCTATCAAACTATTCAAACACTGAAGGTTTAAAAGCACAGTGCAAAATCAACTTAAAATCTGAAGATCATGCCATCTTGTTAGAACGGATTGTTGGAAGGGTGGACTGGGAGAGAAGTAAAAATGCTAAYTGGTAAAAAATGAGTTTATATAACTAGAGATATAAATAAAAATATCTGATGTTCACCAGTAGTACCCCACAGTTTGAGAGCTTTGTATTTTGAATATCACTATGAAAACCATATATATTCTGTAATACTGCGGATATATGAGCTTAATATTCAGTGGAGGTCAAAAAATTGCTTTCTGGCKAGTTCTTAATATTTATAGTAAACAGGACAGAAAACATTATTATGCCACTCCAAAAATTTGATAATGTACCTATACGTTTAGTACTATAGATTTGTTTTTTGTAGCCCATTTTGGAAAGAACATTGTAGAGCCCTAGGATTCTGTTACCTGGAAATGAAACAATGGGGGGGAGACTGAACTCTGTAAAATAAAGAATAGTGTGGAAAAGATCAACAAGGAATGACTGCGTCTCACAGCACAAAACCAAGGGGTATCAAATTAATTATCCAGATATTGAACTTAAAAAGCAAAGGTATAGCAATTTTGCCCACAGCAGGTATTTGAAGTACATTTGAAAAATGATTAAATAACTTTAAAGATGAAAAATTAATCAATTTTTTTTAATGTAAAAGGTTGGATTCATTTGACTGAATGAAGACTCCTACAATGTAGAGATCTATATTGGCAGTAGATCTAGATCAGCCTCAAGCCTTCCTGAAGGCAATGAAACAAGACATTTCTAAGTCAAAGATAGGCATTGGATACAAGTGAACTGTGGCCTTGGTGACTTCTTTCCCTCCACTTACTAGAAAGTAAGCCTATGTATGTGCCGGAAATTAATAAGGTGACTCTTGATACTCCAATATCTGTCTCTGAAGCTCCCTGAGCTGCAGTTTGGTAGAAGAGTGTATCGGAAGAGAAAAAGTCTATATCTGCCCAGCTCTTGTACTGTTTCTCCAAGCTCCTACTACAGGCCACTCTYGGAGACAGGATATCAAGCTACTTGCACTTTCTGTTGACATAAGCTAGTGTGTCCTTTTTTCTGTTCTTTAGGTTGCAGGGAACAGAAGTTCCTGTCTCTGACCAGGTCTTTTCTTGCCAGTAGTTGTGAAAATTATGATGCTATATTTTTTAACATTCAGTTTCTAAGGTTGTATACTGAATGCTTGTTGAGAGAGATGTTGTGGTTACTAATTATTTGTACTTGGGCAATGTGCTGGAAATTTTCATAGTGCCAGATTGGCAATTCTGAAAAGAAAGACCATTCCCCTGAGACTGTTGATTCTATTGCAGAGCACAGATCAAAGCTGAGAGCTTTTCCATGAAATTTCCAGAGTATCTTGCTTTCCTTCTGCARTTCAGCTGGAATTGAGTTGAGAACTCAACAGCATTTACTTTGGAAATCTAAAGCAAGAACATATGAAAGAATATCTTCATTATCAGAAAATTTGTTAATATATGCAGGTTGCTGTGGTCCTGTATGATAATACATATGGGTTCCTTTATAATAGCCTTCATACCTGTATTTATCTTCATTGATGTAATTCTCTGGGCTTCTTTTGAAATGGATTGTCCACAAAAATGAGATACATTTTCAGCTTGCTGACCATAGGGTGTGCACASTAAGGAGGAACTCTTACAATCATACAGAATAATCAGAAATGCTGCTCAGTAAAAGCCAGTGATGCTCCTGCAACAATTGCAGAATGTCTAYGACAACAAGGTGAGGTGCTGATTGTCCCCTGAATGTCTGATTTTACTGCCTTAACAGGATTTATGGCTTAGTACAATTGGACTATCGAGTTTAAAGCTTCAGTATATAAGGTGATTGCTTTCCCTGCCCTGGTGAAAATTTTCTTCTTTCTAGTTTTACAGGTGTATGTCTGTTTATTTCAATTAATCAAATAAATGRARTTTAATTGAAAACATGGGCTGCAACTCTGCTCATATAGCCCAAAATTAATTACTTAATAAAAGTACTCTTTCTTAGTTATGCAAAGAGGCTTCCTTTATGTAACTATGATTTCACCAATATATGCTTTTCTGAAATATTAAGAATTAATGCTTATCAGCAGAGTTTTTTCRTTTCAGGTCAATCATTTCAAATGATGGTAAACAATCCACTGAACACACAGCCCTGAACTACAGTGCAGTGATCCATGGTGTCTGGTAGGATCACTAGACCTCACCTAATTCATTACAACAGTTCCTTTACTGTGGAGATGTAAATCTGGTACGCAATTCTATGTGCAAAACTGATTCAGTACCTGGAAAAATCATGGAGAAAATCTTGCTGGTTGCTACTGAAAGACTTTTAAAGAACARTGCAATCATCAGGCACAGTCAACATGAGTTCACAAAGGGAAAGTCCTGTCTAACTAATCTGTTATCCTTCTACCACAAGGTCACCCCGCTGGTGGGTGGTGGATGTGGTTTTCCTGGGTTATAGTAAGGCATTTGGTACTGTCCCTCACAGCATCCTTCTGGCAAGTTGTCCAGCCATGAGATGAGCAGGTAGACAGTGCGCTGGGTGAAGAACTGGCTGAACGGCAGGGCTCAAAGGGTTGCAGTGAACGGGGGGGCTACCTGTGGCTGGCAACCAGTCACCAGCAGCGTTCCTCGGGGCTCAATTCTAGAGCCAGTTCTGTTCAATCTCTTAATCAGTGATGTGGRTGCAGGAGTTGAATGCACCCTTAAGAAATCTGCTGATGATACTAAACTGGGAAGTGCTGCTGACTTTCTCGAGGGACAAGAGGCCTTGCAGAGGGATCTGGATATATTGGAGCATTCGGCAATCATCAATGGCATGAAATGGAACAAGACCAAATGCCGAATTTTGCACCTGGGACGGAGTAGCGCTGGGCACAAGTCTAAACTGGGAGAGGAGTGGCTGGAGAGCAGCCCTGCAGAAAGGGATCTGGGGGTGCTGGTTGACAGGAGGCTCCACAGGAGTCAGCAGYGTGCCCTGGCAGCCAAGAGGGCAAACCGCATCCTGGGGTGCATCAAACACAGCAAAACCAGCCGGTCAAAAGAGGTGATTATCACGCTGTATTTAGTGCTGGTGCGGCCTCACCCTGAGTACTGTGTGCAGTTCTGGGTCCCACCATTTAAAAAAGATGTTAAGGTACTTGAATGCATCCAGAGAAGGGCAACAAATCTGGGGAAGGGGCTGGAAGGCATKTCCTCTGAGGAGCAGCCTGGGTTTGTCTAGTTTGGAGAGAAGGGGGGTGAGGGGCAATCTCACTGCTCTCTACAGGCTCGAGAGGAAGGGAAGTGGAGAGAGCAGTGCTGATCTCTTCTCCCTGGGATCCAGTGCCAGGGCRTGTGGGAATGGCTCAAAGCTGCGTCYGTCAGGGCAGGTTCGGACTTGACATGAGGAAACATTTCTYTACYGAGAGGGGGGTCARACCCTGGAAGAGGYTTCCTRGAGGGGTGGTTGATGCCCCRTGYSTGTCAGTGCTTAAGAGGCATTTGGACAACRSCCTTAATGCCATGCTTTAACTTTTGGTCAGCCCTGCAGTGSTCAGGCAGTTGGACTAGATGGTCATTRTAGGTCTCTTCCAACTCAACTCTTGTATTCTATTCTGTTCTAAGATTTCTCCTCTATCTTCTGAATATGGAATAAATGTATATAAATAAGTATATTTTCTTAATTAATAATAAACTGTGATGGATAAAATGGCATATGTGCTGCATGTTCAGGTCCCAAGAGAAGCAGGTAGGTGGCCTATTGTAAGCAATACAGGAACATGCAAATAATTTGTCAAAACTAGCAAGAACTTCAAGAAGTTTGATTTAGGGTCTCAAGCATTCAATGTTCGTGAGGTACTTCATGACTGTTATTTAAATTAAAGATTCCCATGTACAACAGACTGGAAGCTTCTTGGAGGTACTGGGAACTGATAACCCTCCTTCCTAATTGCAAAGTACATGTGGTTTATTTGGTTTTGTGTTATACATTGTGGTTGCAGGGCCACAAATCTCAGGGATGACTCTATCACTGTAAAAAATTGGCAGCCAAATGCAACCCTTAGTTCGGCTGCCTTTTTGTGGTGGTTTGATGGTTTTTGTTGAATATTTCACTTTTTACTATATTGCAAAATCTTGTAAGGCAGGTAGTTTGTGGTTTAGAAAGTTGCCTTATGAAGTGAACTTTTRATTTAAAATGGTAAATGAGAAGTTTGATTTACTTGCTGTTTGCTTCTGGCCCRTTTTGTACAGTTACTCAGACAATTTGGAGGTGTTACATAGTCTTGTGTAATATATCCATGGCAAATGCAAAGACGCAGTTCAGGAGACCTTGCACACTCCTTTACCAGTTACCATTTCATAGCCACATCTTTGCTATACTGTCATGTAGGCAATACTGTTATCTAATCACATTTTAAAGATGGTGAGAAAATTTAATACATCAGAAGAAACCATTGCTTATAGGTGGAAAATGTACCATGTAATCGGTTTAAGTGGCACAATTTGCTATTTGTGAAGAGCAGATCTTCTGTAAAACAAAGAAACAAAAAAATTGAATGCTCTGTCTTGCCTATACCCCAGTTTTCCTGCCTGCTGGCTCCTAAAACAAGGGTAAAAGAAGATAAGGAAAAACACAGAATGGTTGTGTACGTCCTGATACTGAACAGGAGTGCAGAATGAAGACAAGACCTTCCAAAACCTTTGGCACAGTTGAGAAGAGGATTATTACGTGTACTTGGGATGTGGAAAATCTAGAATCACATCTACACTTCAAGTCAGAAAGAAAAAGAGTKTAAAACTTGTTTAAGTTTAAGTCTTCTGTATGACTGTCCTAACAATCAAATTAAAGAATCAGTTTCCTTGCATTGATAAATGAGTATGTGAAAGTACTCAGACTTCAGCTAGAGGGGCGTAATTCTGTAGCCTAGAGATAAAATGTTCCCCTGCAACATAGGTCACGTTTTCCTATCTGAAATTCAGTCACTCTCAATTATGAAGTTTATAACTATGTATTAAAACCAATACTATTAAATGCAAATAATATTTTATACACCCCAAAAAAACATTTATTCATTTGAGGTTAGCCATTGAATTTCTCACTTAATAGGATTTGATACAGGGATCTGAGAAAAATTGCCACATATTACTCTACCTTGCGTGGCGACACATGCAACTGAATCTGAGTTGAATTGAGAGTAGGAGAGAGACTTGTTTGGGCTCCATATTCTCCCACTGTGTTTTTTTCTGTAGGTTTAGCCAGCAATTAGCTGCTGCAAAATACGGTCTTTCAAATGGCTTTTGCTTCAGTTAAATGTGTTAACATATCACATACACTTTTGACAGTACTGTTACCACTTGCCAGTAACAGTAATTCCAAAACATTTAAATATGACTACTGCAGTTGTTTCCATAGAGCACAGCATCTCTAAAAAGCTGGTTTACGGCACCATTGAGGCTCACCTATTTCTAAGGCTTGATGATCAATTTGACAACCAGTCAGAGGTATTCAGCTTTTCTGCCAAAGAGCTGAAAATGTGTATTTAGCTTTTCCAGGCATTTGGAGCCTTGGAGTTGCAAAGCRGACTGTTTCTTGTGATGTTTGTGTAACTAATTGATTCTCCTGGTGGTGATGTAGCTGTAGCCAACACTATCCCCAGAATTTCAATACAGAAGTGCTAAGAACATGAGCTAAGCAGCTGATAGTGGTTTCAGTAAAATGAACTAGTGAGGGATTTCATTCTCACCGGGGTGGACAGATCATAGAGCATTTTTGGATACTCCCTTTGTCAAAAATGGAAATTTAACTTGCTAGACTATTTAYTGACTTTTTTGTTTTGTTTTGGAGGAAAACTTCACAGTAGTACRGAGCTTCTAGCACAAAAGTTTATGYATCYCTTAGGACTGTAACACAGATCTTAATTGAAGGTTGAAGAGGTTCCTGGACTTTGTGTGAGACCACAAAACTACTGTGACGTTTAMTTCAGCCAAGTAATGTTTAGAGACCTAGACTATGAATTGGACAGAGCAGAAATGTCTTTKCTCTGCTTATTTTTTCTTGCTTGTACAACTATTCATAATATTATTTTAAGAGCAAAGGAAAACACAGTTAGAGGTGGTTTATATTGTATATTTCTGAAGGAGTTAAAATCCTTGGGAGAAAGAGCTTGCTTTGCTATATCATACCTGGCAAGATGTGAGACAGAATTTGTTTCCAAATGGCTACATTAGATGGATTAATGAATAATGCAGCAGTGAGGGAATTGAATAAGAATCCACATCCTCCTTAATGCAGCCTGGCTTTAAACAGGGAGAGGAAACTGTTTTGGGCCATGGCTTTCTGATGCCTTGTGAAACTTGAGGGTGCTTCTGAGGGTTAAACTGGAAACATATCCTGTAATGAAAGGCTTCATTTAGAATTGTTGGTTTGGATAACTGTTGTTTGAGACTGCTACTACATTAGGATTTAAATTGTTTTCCACTAAATATTCATTCCTTCTTCCAACTTTTAGTCTTTGGCTACCAAAACCCATAATGGAAGTAGGTTGGTAAGATACATCTTTATGTTTCATGGAAGAAGCTGACCTAGTTAATCAGGTCTGTTCTGGTGAAAGGTTGGCCATCTCAACTCTTTCCAAATTCTGTTTAATGCAAGTCCTTGTTTTTCATCTCATTAACCAAAATTACAGTGAAAGAAGCACTTTGAATTTTACAGTAGGATAAAATGGTATTWACTGCCCAAACCTCACTATTATGATAGTGTTAAATCTCAGCTCTAAGGCTAGATCTAAATTTCAATTGAAAGATGACTGCAGACGTGACATCTTATGTCTGAAGAACTATATCCAGTTGATATAAATGCAAAAAACAGTGAAGCTGTAGCAATCCAAGCTAGCAGGGCACCATGTTGCTTATTTATCCATTGCACTTACTCCAGAGCTCTCCTAACTGAAATTAGGTTGGTTCTTTTTTCATTTTTATCTTCAGTTACAAGAGAGAGACACCCTACTGGTCTGTAATTGACTGAATTGCTAKATAAAGCTAGGAAATTAATCCATCATGGGTAATTTATAAAATTAATTTTTTTTTTTGTTTTATACCCTCTGTGATCAGCTCACTTTCTGAGCTTGTTCATGATTAAGAGTTAGTTGAGGAAAAAATTTTACAATTGGTTTTTAATGTGTAGTCCATGGAAAATGTTCAGTTTCCCAAGTTGGTGTTGATTTACACACAGTGTCTTTTCCTTCTTTGACTGGATTTGCATAATAGTATTAATATGAGAAACGTGACTCTAACAGTAGCATTSGAAGTGTGGAACTGATTACTGGCATTCAGTAAAATTTTCTTAATCTTCAGTGTTTTCTTGAATGTCCTTCCAGGAGCACACGCAAATAAAAGTGATAAGGACAGAACCTAAATAAACTAATAGTGGTTTTTTTCTTCCACTTTATCTAATTATTCCTAGTTCTTCATTCTGCCCCAGAAAGTGATCTATCTTTCCATCTGAATTCAATTAATTCAACAATTAWTCAGGAACGTTGTGTCTTAATGAGGCTTACCCACACAGTGGCTTTCCACTCACTGCAGTTCTCATGTTAAACTCAGTAATTAGCACAACAATATGAGTTCATGTTTGTTTCTTTGCAAGACGTTCCCTCAAGGATCTTCTTGCAAATGAGCACTATGGTTCAAGGATTTTCTGCAGAGTAAATAAACTATAAAAGTCAGGAGTAGAATGTTACCCACAGATATGGTTTCTGCATCATGAACAGGATGCAGGAGCTGGAATAAGAAACAGAACTATAAAGGGAATGTCTCCTCAGAAGCAGCGTGAAAGGATAAGCAAAATATATTTAAAACCTAAGGGCATGTCAATGCCAACAAATGAACATAAAGAACTGATGGCAGCTGCTAAATTCTATCAAAGTGGTATTGTATGTGAACATCTAAAAATTTTAGGGTTGTGTAGGTGGAAGAAAATGGCACTGCCCAAGCATTCAGCCAAAGCCAGTGCACCTTGGGAAGAAATTAAATTGCTTGTCAGGCAAGAGTATTGGGTCCAGAACAGAGTTCAGATGACATACTCAGAGAGCGCCTGAGCTTTCGATAGAAGGGGGTGGTTACTGAAGGGATTAAATTGTCACAGAGGAAAAAGTACTGAGCTTCCTCATGGCATGGAAGGAGAAGAGATTTAAATGAAGCAATGGTATTCTTATTTTCTTCTTCCCCCCTAAAGATCTGTTCATTACAGCCAAGCCCCAAGGTGAACTACAGGGTCTGTGCTGTATTTGTCACTTCCCTTTGGGAGATTTAGAAAAAGAAAATCTCTCTTCTTACTGATATTAACCACATAGGATAAAATGTCAGAGTTTATGTGTTGGCAAGTCGCTTGGAAAGATGAACTCCAGCTTTGGTGAATTCAGGTGTTACGGTCTCTGGCTTTGGAACTTGCTCTTCTGCCAGAGGTTGATACAAAGAGGAAAAGGGCCGCGGTAGGAGTATGTTATTCCAGCTGGACATGCCAGTTTTAAATAGCTGAAAAAAATGGGTGAGAATTAAAAGCGCTGTCTGTGGTGTGGTGCAGCAGAGCCTTGGTCACAGTCTCCCTCCCGTCCCCCAGCAATGATAACCTCATGCAGCAGGGCCCTGTGAACAGCAGCAGCATCTTGACCTTTACCAGAGCTACCTCTGACCATTCACCTGCCCAGGGCCCTCACACAGGTGCTGGTCATTGTCACCTTTAAGTAGCCTAAGTTGTGACTTGTGATCTTCGAATTGTCTTGCTTTTTCTTCAGAGGGAAAAGTGATGACAGATACCCACCAGAGTCCTACTTTGAGAGACTGGGAATAAGAGCAGAGTGAGATTTTTTTTCTTAGCTGCTGTCTTAAAGACAAATAAATGGAAATGTGATTTACTTCTGCTTGTTTTTACATCACACAGAGTTGAATTTAGAGGGGCTCTAATTTCTCTATGTCAAGCCTTGTAGTTGTGCATGTAATTTCTGCCAGCATTGGAGCAGCTTAATTTATAAATTATTCTGATCCACTTATGCAAATTTATATAAATATTATAACCACATAAGTTTTTTGAGTTAAAAAATAAAAGGAGACACTCGTATATCTGAATATAAGTGTGTACAGGGCTGGTATGGTACAATGGGACTGATTTAACCAGAATAATGTCCAGATACCATCAAAACACTGGGACTGTTATTAAATAACATTAAGTTTCTGGATCAAATCAGTATAAAGCATATGTGAATAGTTCTTCTGTACTGTAGAATATACATTGACAATGCTTCAGAATTATTAGAAAGTATGAAGCATTCAATTCAAGTAAGAGAAGTTCCATGTTTATCTAACTTGTAAAAAAAGGCATATGATAAAGTCAGGGTACGATCCTGGCAGTGATAATTTCCAGAGGTCTGAAGTTTTTGCTATTCATATGYAATGCATGGACACCCAGATTGCTGATATGTATAAAGGAATGTCTTGTGATTAGATGGCTATGTAAGATTAACAAGAAAATTAAAAAGAAGCAAAATCTGTTTTCTTCTTTGGACATGGTTTACCAAGCCATGTTTACTAAGCCAGGTTTACCAAGTAAGGAGACTTGGAATTTGAGATATTTTTGCACTTGCAAGTAAAAGTGATCTGAATCTTGGATTTACTTTTAAGAATACTCACAATGGCATTGACAAATATTTTAGACTTATCTCTTAGACAGGCATACAAAAAATCCTACCTTCCTAACTCTTCCTGATGATGTGTCCCTGAACTGAGCAAAAGGTTGTATTTTCCATTTGTACAGGCAGAGGAGACTTCTCCTTAAGGAGAGTTAATGAACTGGATTCTGGCATGAAATCTGGGACAGCTGATGGACTCAGAGAGCTAGAACAGTTTTTTAGATCRTAGTAACGAAAATATGAGTGTCTGAGTTGAAAGAGTGGAGCTGCAATGATTGTTCACTGACATGCAACCTGCTCTTAAGACATTTCCCAGCTTGTTGGGGAAATATGTATCTTAACCATAATTTAGATTACTGATAATTTTGGTATTGCAAGTTATATTTGAAACAATAAGAAACCCAGTCGATGTGGGTAGGCACAAAAAAAAGAAAGCAAGAAAATAAATCTTAAGAGGGATGGTTCTTACATTATAATTCCTACCGAAAACCATGGCAGGTATAGCATATATTGCACTCAACCAAGAAATGAATATGAGCTCTGGGAGGAAATGAAATGGTTTCTTTTTTAACGCAAGCAGCCCACTAAAAACCCTCAAGCTTTTAATTGTGTCTTTTCCCATCAGCTTCCCAGGAACTCAAAGATACAGAAATGGAAGCCACCGTAGAATTATTGTGAACCTTTCTATTTGAATTTAATCACACTCCCAGTAGACATGTGGGAGTTTTGTCMATGATTTATACTAAAGAACTATTCGGCCCAGATTTCTAGTGCTCTCCCTAGTTAAAATGGAAGGCAGGCATTATGACAAGTTTCCTTCAACAGTCAAAACAAAATTAAGATCTGTGTCATCTCTTTCATTTTGATCGATTAGTATGTGTGGAAGACCTCCAGCTGGAAGATATCTGTAATTTTACAACATGTAAACCTGCAAAGTCTGCCTGGCTTTGGAGAAAACATTCGTGCTGGCTTGGGATAAAATGATCACTTGTTGTTTGGCAAGTATTTAAAGGGGGGATTTCCAAATGCAAAACCAAATGTGACTACTTTTTTTGTAAATAGATTGATGAAAACTGTCTCTCTGAAAAAACTATCTTTCTTTTCCCCCTCCTCTCCCTCAGCCCACGTTTGGAATGAGCTCCCAACTCTCTTGGCAACATGGCAAACAAAGCGTGCATTACTTGCTTTAACACTGTTTTACTAAAAGCTGTACTTACACCAYACCAGTGGGCTGAGAGCTCAAAAGWGGGCACTGGAGTAAGTGGTGCAACTTAATGAGCTGCTGATCCAAGTCCCTCAGATCAAATGTGCCAAAATAATTACTACCTTCAGCGGGTCTTGCAAAGRCCTATGAGAAGTAGACTGCTCCTAACATATGTCTTTTTTTTGTTTGGGGATGTGGGTTTTTTTCTGTTTTTAATGAGTGTGATCACACAGCTGATCATCTGAACCCTTTGTTTAATAAGAGAGCTAGTGGATGAGACAGTGGACTGCTACAACTCATTATTCAATTCCAGCTTGTTACCAGTGATAGCAGTTTCAGTGTCGGATCATTTTGCTCCACAAATATGTCACCAGGTCTTATTTTAACTTGTACAATATGTTAATTAATTTCTATGTCTTTTGAAAAAGCAATTGTRTTTTTTCTTTTTGCATTTTGCAAACTCCTGACAAAGTGTGTTGTCCGTTGGCAAAATGACATTTTGTAATAATGTCAAAGAAAGTAATATTATTTTCAATAGTATTGTATTTTATTTATATGCACCAATTTAATATCTGCTTCTAGTCATCTGTTCTTTTGGAGCAATAAATGCCATCCATAAAGACAAAACAATTATKTTACATTTATTAGAAAGCGTATATTGATTTTGCTTACCACTTAGGACTTGCATTTGCGATTTTTTCAATTGGTTCTATTCTAGGCCTATTTAAATTAAAAAAACAAAACCAAACCACTATTAATTTTCACTGTAGGAGAAGCACAGAAGATTATGTGTTATTAAAAAGAAGAGAAGATAACTATGTGTGTATGAATCTCCACAGCTACAGCAACACAGCAACACAACAGTTGCCTTTTTGTTCTTTTCCAAATTAATACCTGGCTGTGGGACCTCCTGTAATAGCCCCTGTTCCCTCTAGACAACAGGACCATCATCCCMAAAAAAGAGGTACTTTCTTGGTGACTTTCCCACAGAACTGGAACTTTACTCCTGAAATACCATGTTGGCCTGTATTGCCTGCCTCAGGAAAAGGAAATTAAAAGTCAAATTTTGTCMTGTTATGCCATTGTTTGGAAATTATAATAAAGCTGAATTCATATTTCTGAAATTTGTAATTTTCTGTAATCTTACTCAAAATTATAGTAGGACTGGGTTAATGTTCCTGAAAGAAAGGGAGAAGAAATAGATATTCCCTGATATGAAATGTAGCTGGCTCAGGAATAGTTTTATTTTGTTTATACAGTCTTCTATAATGTTGTCTTTGGTTTTAAAAAACAAACAGCTTCCCTACCCCCCCCGACCGCCCCCCCCAAAAAAAAATTCCAGTACTAAAGTAGTCCAAAATGAAGTTACACTGGGTATAGGGCTGGAAAGACTCTCTAGGATTGGACAGTTTTTCACACAACCTAAAGTAATTTGGGTAGGTTCCGATAGGACTGTGCCTATGGGGTATTTCCCTTGTCATGACAATCCACCTTGGACTTGCTCCTTTCATTTCATTCTACACTACAAGAGTGGGAAGGCGATACTTACATATTTTGTGCTTGAGGCACAGGAGCCAACAGAAAAGTGAGACGTTTAGGCTCCTTTTTAGAATTGTGAAAGATTAGACATCTTCCTCTAGAGCATCCACAACATTTCAAATCATTACGTTTGGGCCACAGAAAAATCTCATAAACACCTATCTGTCACCTTATGTGTAAATTGATGTTTCTTGAAATGTTTATTGTTTTGCAGTAGGAATTTGCATAATCTTATAACAGGGAAGATATATTGTGGGTAGTTCTCAAGAGGTACTGATTATATTTTCTTCCCATTCATGTATTTTKGAGTAGAATGGAGATTACACTACTGTATTTTCTCAGTAACTAAACCATCATTTTAAATTCTCACGCTATGGACGCTTATTTCCTATGCACCAACATTGTTACCTTTCTGCMCAGATAGTTAGGTAGTTCAGAAAATACAACTTATCCTTACTTTACTTTAAAAGTAAAGTCTTGTTTGTTAGTAGTATTTTCCTACGTGATGTATTTTGTGTATAAGAGAGAAGAACAGCTCCTGCATAGTGAAATAGTAATCACTTAAATCAGCATTAGTGAGAGCTAGTTTGTTGCMTATTTGCTGCAAGAAATAATGTGCATCATAGGCATGACTATACCTCTGGTTTTGTATATAGACAGAATTTTCCTTTTATCTTGACAACAATAATATGGATTAGTGTTAGATGACATTTAAAACATCGTCTGACCTGTAGGACAAAGCACACTAACAGCACTGTCATCTGCAGCGTCTCTCTTCTTGCACTTTATGTGGATTATTTGGAATACAGTGTATCTTCTATTACTTAGGTTGGGAGACGGGGATTAGGATCACTGGATTCTGTTATTGCTGCTGTCCGTAAGTGTTGGCAGTCCTTGTGAAATTAATTTTAATAATATATTTGAATCTTAAWTTTTATATCTGATTATCTTATGTGTTGATTGTTTTAATTAATTATATTTGAGSCATAATTAATATTTTTATTTGAATATCTTAAAACATTTGGTCATTCATARGTATTTAGAAAATCCAGATCCCTAATGGTACTGTGGCAATGCATTCTATGGTTATCCAGCTACAGGATACATATGACTTGTGAGGAACCCAAGCAGGTTAAGTGTGGGGAGGGGCACTAACTTGTCCCATCTGCGGTCTCTGGTAGACCCATCCCGTGGAGGAGCAAAATAAAAGGCTGCCACATTTTCCAAGGTGGAAACACTAGGCTCTATGCTTGTTGAAACTTCCTCGTGCTTTGTTAACATCTTTGCTTTTCTTGGACTTTAGCTATACTTCAGCCCTCTGAAGCTTAACCTAAAGGCAGTTAATCTGAATTATTATTTTTTCTCCATGTTTTCTAAAGAGTTCAAAAGAAATGTGTTGTCATTTGTGGCTGTTATATTCTGTCATCTTTCAGTAGAAATTCACTCATCTAATGTCTCAGTGTTTGTATTCTTGCTGYTGGCAAGAAAACTAGATACATTTCAATGTCTGTTTAATATAATCTCTGTRTTTAAATATAAGCATCTGGATTAGCTAAATCAAAAATATGCAGCTTTGGGGGTTTGAGGTTTTTTTCATATATTAAGTGACATTTGATCAGAACTCTACATTTCATCTAGATTTCTTAAATACGTTTTTTTTTTTAAAAAAAAAAAGAAAAAAAAAGAAAACTCCCATCTTTCTTTTACATTTAAGACACAACTTTAACACAAGATTGTACATCATATTTACTTGTTTTGGAGTGACATATAATATATGTTTGAGCGTTAAGCAATATTTTACATGTATTAATACAATATTTAACTTGCTCATATATACCCAACTCAATTTATAATTCATAACTCAATTTATTCATCTGCTGAGTCCAATTTCCTGATTATTGCTAATGAAAAGTTCACACAAGTTGCTTTCTTCAGATTTAATAATTCAGTGAAGGATCTCTGAGCACATTTCTTATGTTTTTATACTGAATATTCAGAATCTCAACTATGACTTTTACCACTAAAATGCTGCAGTTAACATCTTCCAACATGTCCTTAGACACTCTAAATCAGAAAGACTAAATTTGGTCTCTTCCTTAAGAGAAATATTTTGGAAAGGATGGGTAAATCCAGTTCAGCTTTTTCTAACGAAAAGTAATGTGAAATAATACTACTTTCTCCCTTTTATAGAAGCAATGAATGTTATCTTTAGACCATTCTTAATACTGATGCAAGTGAATTTCTGCAATTAAGTGATTCCACAGTATTGGCAACACTGGATTAAAGAAGAAAAACATCCAATTGAGCATATTAAATTAGATTCACTACAATAAGCTTGATGTTCCTGAACGTACAGTCTGAATCTAGCAACAACCTTTTCTACAGTCCTGGGAAACAGAAAAATAACTTTAGTGGAGGCTGAGTATCTAGTATAGAAGCTTGATTCCAGAAACAGGATCCTTTATTGAAATTGATGTTTAGAATCAGAAGATTTAGGACAACAAAACAGCTAAGTAAACTGATTTTTTGTGGCTTTTTTGAATATAATATGCTGTACTTTCACCCTATGTTTTCATTTAGTTCTTTTACCAGCCTTGAAGAGTGCTGCACATGTTGCTTAATTTTCATAGGTTCCTAACTTAGGCAGTAAATTTGGGGATAATGAATAAAGAATGCTCCTGAATAGCAACTTTGGATTTATTCCTGGCTATCATTATAGTCTCAGTCACTCATGTACTTACTATTTCTTGGTTTTGTCTGGGCTTAGAGCTATTTGTCATGACTACAGCATGACCATTCAAGGGTAGAACTCAACTTTTCCCTTTCATTTAAACTGTAATAAAATATATTTTATTAATAGTTTTTATAGTCACTATATAAAWGCAATTGTTCTACCAGTTGCTAGATGAAACACCTTTTGGAAAGACATTCTTCAGACAAGAAAAGGTATATGAACACATTCTTGCACACCCAACTCATCAAATATCAGTATTTCAAATATTTATCTTCCTAAATATAGTCATAAATTAGTTCCCCTTCTCARTGTGTTCATCAGAACCAGTAATATATATACACAGTAACATCTTGTGGCCTAGATGGAAAAAAATCTTTGAAAAATATTTTCACTTCTGTAAAGACTTAAGTAATATGTCAAATTCACATACAATACTTTAACAGAAAGAATGTCTATTTATATTTATGCATTTGTACCTAAATAATGCCATAAAAATGATCTTTTTTACTTCCATTTTTCCTGCCACTAATAAACAATCCATCTTTCTTTTGTCCACTTTGTTTTTCCAAAAATATTTTAATTTAAATATATTCCTACAGATTTGAAGGTGTTTTCCCACTTGTTTTTTTTTTAGATCTGTTTATAGATCTGATTACTGGTGGGTACATAAATGCACATGTCATGTCCAAATAGAGAAAGGTTAATTTTTGTGGTTTTTAGGTTAATATAGTCATTCTATTATTTATTAGTCCTGCAAAATTGGAGGTCATCATTAGCAGGACTTTTTTATACGCTTGTATTAACAGTAATAGGATTTTTCTTMAATTTTTATAGGTGGTATTTGAAAGCCTCAGTTTTCTAATGGCAGCTTGCTACTTAACAATAATGCATCAAAACTAGACAGGCAGCAAAATTATTTATATTAATGTAAAGTAATAGTTATATACACACCTCTTCAATTCTCTCAATAACGGAATATTCTATACTACTATTTAACACCATCAAAAAAGAAACAGGGCTTATTGTGGCGTGCTGCTCCTGGTAGGCTTGTCATAAAAAAAAAAAAACCAACAACAGACTGAATTAGCCATTTTGCTGTTTTACAAAACTAGCTAACAAAAACGTAATCTGCAACTGTGAAATGGTTTGATGCATTAATTGAGAAATTCTTAACATTTCATATGAGAAAAAGAGTGTTCAGAGGGACTAAACAAATCAGGGACTTTCCCTTCCCAAGAAAAATAGCCCATAGAGTGCAAGCAGAGATGAATCAGTATAACTTACACCAGCGTATGGTATTCATCAACTGTACAATTTGCTTTTAACTCACTGGGAAGGCTTAGGACTTTGCATKAAGTGTTTGGGAAGCTAGCCAAAGACAGATGAGTAATTCTTTCTCATTTATCAAGAACGTATACAAAATCAATCTCTTACCTTGCACATGGAGCAGTGGTATCCAAATTGCTTATGCATGTGTATTTACATATGTTACAGCTTTCTGATACAAATGGCTCCAATTTGAGCTAAGAAAAATATCTGGGGCTTGGGATTGGTTTTTTTGGGGTTTTTTTGGTTTTTTTTTTAATAGGTCCTAAGATTCATGCCACAGCTTTAATCAAGTCAGATTTGAATGTTCTGTGAATTGCTAAATTTCCAGGGATGGTCCTCACATTCACATCATATGTTCTTTAGTGCAACCTTGCTAAGGTTGGAGTTTTGCTCATTTTTTTAAAACCTTGCATTAGTGCCAAGGAACTGAAGTGGACTTTGAAGCTTTGGATATATTCACAGAACAGGGACACTAGGCAACAACACATCATTGTTTCCTACAGACCCTCACTACAGAGCCTCACTAAACCATCTCAGTTCCGATGTAAAGGGATCATTCAAAGCATAAAAGTGCTATTTTAGTCTTTCTGCCCATGCAGTCTCCACTTATGTGCTGAGAAKGGATCACATCACTGGCTGGCAGGCAGGGAGCATGCCCATGAATGGGGTACCTGTGCAAGAGGGGCCTGGGGTACCAGTGACCCCCAACTGCACTCACAGCCCTCTTGGTTTTGATACCTGCCTCAGACCCCCTCTTAATGCTGGACTCATACTTCGTACCTGTGGGATGATATTCTGGGGTCTTCCTCCTGCTTCAGGGCCCATCACTCTGAGATGRGGTCAGCTTGACCCGCTGTCTGTGGAACGAGGGTGAAAGAGAGACCTGAGGCTGCATTAGAGGGGTAATCCTATGGGGTTAGCTCTTGGAAAGGTGTGTGTGGGGGTGAATCTCAAGTTCATTGGCATCGCTGGGGGTGATTTATACTGACTAAAGGGGTTTTGGAGATGAACCCTTGGGTTCAAAATTATGCGTATCCCATGAAAACAAGCYTCAGAGATAAGCAAATGGTTGTGTGTAAAATAGGTGTAGTTGGGTTACAAAACCRTACTAAATGGTGCCTGTTTACGTAACAGGTTATGCACACACCATACCTATACACGCAACATACCTGCATGCATGYCCAGTGCTGTTCTGGCAGGTTTCTGTGAGACGCTGGGGAGCATCATGTGATCGGCTGCTACTCCAGAGGCGAGCTGCTCTACAGCCCAGGGTATGCCAAAGCACGAGGAAATTTGCCGAAGCGCGAGTGGCGCTTGTCACGCTATGGATTTCGGAAGTCAACTCTTGCAATAAAATTTGTCTCGCCTTTGCGTGTCTTTAACATTCTTGACCCTCAGTGTAMTGGGCTGTAAAATGGAGATAAAGTTTGCTTATCCTCTAGAAATCAGGGTTTATCCATCTACAGATGGATTTTAAAGTGGCAAAATGGGTTTAGAAGTGAAGAGTATACTAGTTAAATTAATACTAGCAGATGATTGTTGTTAATGTTGAAAGTGCAGGGGTTTCAGAATCCTGAAATTGAAATGCTATTGCAGACTAAACTGCCACATGGCAAACGTGGCCTGAAAAACAACCCTATCACTTTCCAGACAAATACTGCAAGGATAGTACACAAAAAGTTGATGCAAGTATATCAAATGAGATGTAAAGAGCCCACAGTTTAAAAAATTCCACACAAATAAAAATGCTTAATCTTCATAATCATTATGTTCTGCCTTCACTTATACATCTGCAGTTCCACTGGCTTCAATAATATTGTTCAATTGTAAACTAGAGGAGAACATTTTTATTATTATTATTTTTTGTCAATGCAGTCTTCATAGGTTATGGGTTGGAGTTTTCTAATATCTGGCTCTGCAGATTCTGGAGGGAGGAAGTCTTTGTTATATAAGGAGACATGATGTCTGCAATGCCCTGTGAATCTGGCTAATTTCCCACAAGCACARCTTCTATAAATTTTTAAGTCCTGTATAGTATCTTAAAAAAAGAGGTGTTGGAGGTAAAGACTGTTCACATGATTTTTGAGTAAATAGCTGTCAGTAATAGACAACYTGGTTTAGATATAGAGCTGTGGTTCATCAGAGTAACTCATTTGCAGTTAATTTACATTAGGAGTGAGGCTTGGAGCCAGCTAAAGTCAGTGGTCATCTCTCAGCCCAGATAGGAGGCATAGAAATAGCTGAGATATGAGGACAGTCACTGACGAACTCTACAAATTCATGCAGTAAATGCAGGATGGTGTATTATGAATGTTGAAGAGTAAAATAAATTGGGRTAATTTTTTCATCACATCTTATTATGGGAAAATTATTTCAAAGGGTTCTGCTGTCTTTAGGGAAATGCACTAATTTTAGCTCCTGAASGTTTTTCCCTTGAACTGTGAGCAATTGGCCTTGAGTGGCACAGGAAATGGTAAAGGGCAGCAGCCAAAGCTGCTAGAAAACAGCTGATGTCTGAATTTTCTGAGCAAAAGCACAGCTGCAAAATGCTTAAAATTAACAATGTTTAACACACAGAGTGATATGAGCCAGCTCCTCTACAGATGTAAATCAGTCCGTATCTGTCACTGCAGTGGTGTTCCTCTGACTTACACCATTGTAAACTGTCTAGGAAAAAAACAGTCAAAACACCTTTTCTCAATTGTTTTTCTTCAGCTGAAAATCAAGATGCTGAGTCTTTTTTTAGTTTTATATGAACTAGCTCTGTTTCRTTGCCATTACTCTCAACTCTCACTGTTGTGACTATGAAAAGAATCAGATCTGTTCATGTTGTCTCATTTTAAATGATCTTCCTTGATTTTTTGTTGTGCAGTTGCTGTTGCAAAAAAGTCAGATAAGATACAGGTGGTTATCTTCCTTACAGCTCACAGGTTTCATGGACCTTTATGCATTAAAAAAAAAAAAAAAAGGTCATCTGGGTGTAAAAGACTAATTTGGAATGATTTTATGATGTGGTGTAATGAACACATACATCCATGATGACTTGCGTAGCTGGAAGTTCTGACAATAAGCAGAGAAAAGGGTAGCAGTGGTGCAAAAATTAGCTCAAGACCTAAATTGTCCTTGGATTAGTGTTTAGCTGTTGAAGTTRCAGCTGCCAGTGATGCTAATACAGAATTCATATTAAATGGCAGGACCGAGGAATATAGGTTTTTACTGAAGGACAGAAAATCAGTGATGCAGTGACAGTGATGTGCATATTTGAGGATAGAATTTAGCCAGTGAGTGACCTCTATGCTAGATGTCTAGGAAGAACTAGATAGGGWATTTTCTGATGAGACACTTTCATACTGGAACATATTCTTAGCTGGAAGTGAAACACTTTAAAAGCAACTTCCCAGCTTTTAATTAAATATTTGTCAGGAAAAGATTCTCAGCTCCAGAATGGAAACAGCTCAAAACCAGAGAGGGGGATCCTTAGGTTGGCTGGCTTGCTTACATTTGTCTCTATTCCCTTTTTTGAAAATTCTCTCAGTATAGAATGGATTTTTTTCTTTTAATAATAATCTTGAAGTTTCAAAGTGTGAAAACAGTTCCTTGGCCAACTGCTCTCAAGAGAGAATAAAACACACAAGATCTGTGAAACTTGAAGAAGAATCATAATGTTATAACTTGGTTCTTTGGATTAAGAGTAGGTTTTAGATATCAGTCTGATTTTTGAGACAAAATTAATTCACTTTCAATAAGAGCAAATAAATAAATACAGTTTTCAGAAATCTGTAATCTCAGAGAAGTAAAGCTCTGGGCAAGCAACATCAATTAGCAGGCTGAAAGTAAGGCAAGCTACTTCCAGCAATGCATGGTAACTGAAGATTACGAATGTACATAAGCCTTCCAGTCAAGCTGATGCAACTATGCCAGCTGGTGCCAACAACTTTTGAAAAATGCAAAAAAATTTGAATATTTATTAATCAGAAAACTGGGTGTTACCCTGACCTCCATRGGGGAATGAGAAGCAAGTAGCACTGAGAACAGCAGTAGCTCTGCTTTGAAAAAACATAATGCCTTTCAATTCGAGGTCATGATTATATYGTTGATGTTTAAAGCTGTGAAAAACTGCAGTGCTATATATGAAAATTTTCCAAGTGTTGATCTTTTCATGCTGAATAATCAYGTGTTCAGTTCTTGCTGTGTTTTCAAGTATGTATTAAACTATCAATAAGGGGCTTCAGGAACTGCTCTTACTAGTGAATAATTTGTTAAAAATAAGTGTGATTTTTTTTCTTTTAAAGTGGCATCCAATTCCTTCTYTTCTGTTTTTCCTAGAGTAGGATTTGAACAGGAATCATTAACTATTGTTCTGGTTCTTTTTCTCCATTTTTTAAGAGACAGGGTCACAATCTTATGTACTGATACTTGCATGCACACACCAAGGGTCAAAATGTAATTTTTAGGAACAGCAGAGGAAGAATAGGGTCTGGAGAACAGGTCTTATGAGGAGCGGCTGAGGGAGCTGGGGTCGTTTAGCCTGGAGAAGAGGAGGCTGAGAGGAGACCTTATCGCTCTCTACAACTACCTGAAAGGAGGCTGTAGCGAGGTGGGTGTTGGTCTCTTCTCCCAAGTAACAAACGATAGGACGAGAGGAAATGGCCTCAAGTTGCGCCAGGGGAGRTTTAGATTGGATATTAGGAAAAATTTCTTCACCAAAAGGGTTGTCAGGCATTGGAACAGGCTGCCCAGGGAAGTGGTGGAGTCACCATCCCTGGAGGCCTTCAAAAAATGTGTAGATGTGGCGCTTCGGGACATGGTTTAGTGGACATGGTGGTGTTGGGTTGATGGTTAGACTTGATGATCTTAAAGGTCTTTTCCAACCTTTATGATTCTATGGTTCTATGATTCTAATACAAACTCCCTTAGCAAATAATAAAAAAAAAAAAAATTTAGCAGGTTTAGGAAACCCTCCAAGTGTATCTATTYATGAAAAATACTATTGATATGTGTTTGAATCATTAATGAAGATAATACACTGCAATAATCTGAAGAATGACAATCTGAATGGAACTARGAAAAGGAAATACTCAGACATTTTCTAATACAGACACTTAGGACAAGAATACACTTTCTACTGACTCTCTTAGTATTAATTATTTTTCACATAGAATTCCATATTTAGGTGTTTCACCCTTTCATGAAGTTTATCACTGCTTGGCAAGCTGACATAAACTTGAAAATGGGTAGTAGGGACCAAACCAGATGAATGTTAATTTGTTTTCTGAAATAGAAAAAAATGTCAAATCCTGCTATTTGAGAGGTAAAGCATATCACAGAGTAAAATTCCTTTCTCTTYCTCTTCTTTTTTCTRGTTTGCCACAATGTGATTTAGATGAGTTCTGTTTATGACAAAYCATTTGTCAACATTTCCTTGCAGATTTCCCTCTGAAGAATTAAGGCATACTGCTGTGGCAAACTGCTTTGTTGCTTCTGCAGCTGCCAGCTTATTATCTCTCTGTCTTCTCACTTTTCTTAGCAAAAAAATACATTTCAAGTTTTTTCTGTCCAAGAGGTTATGCTCGAACGATTTTAATGATCTGATCTGTTTACATTTGACATCTGTCAAAACAGCATATTCTGAGTTTTTCCCACAGACTTTAATAAATGTTGACTGKTTTTGGCTGCAGTGCTAGTTTATGCAACACAACTTCTCTGGGTGCTTCTCAAGGTGATTTTTAATCTAAACCACTTTCTCTATGGTTGCCTGTGTGACCCCACCTTTCTGGCACATCTGAGAAGTAAGGATGGCTGCTCCGGGGAGGAGGGGCTGCGCAAGCTGCTTCTGCTGCCGAGAATTTGTATGTCAGACAGCCACCTGAAAAATATCCTCAGCACAGATGACTGTAAGCACTGTGGCAATTAACAACCCACCTCAAATCTTGCCTTCTCTCATTCCAGAAAATACAAAGTTTTTTCTATGCGGGATGTGTCCTGGATCACTGGTAATGCTGCAGTGACTGTTGTGCTGAACATCTGAGTAGGGATTTAATTTATCCAAATGATTAGCTCAGTTCCCTGCAATGCTTTTGTTTCAGGCCACTGGACATCAGACACTAGTCAGTATCTTGTTAATGATAAATGTAAGGAAAAAATCGTCTTTAAATTCCAAATTATTTACCTTATGATAGCTATCCTACTTGCATGCATATACTCTTGTATACTAAAATTATCCTGGAAATAAGTTTCACACTTATTTTTTCATGTCAGCAGTGCTTGATGTTATTTCTGCGCGATGTGTGTAGAGAAATCCAAGATCCACTGCTCTAAAGGTGTTGCACCAATCTAGTCTATTGTGTATGTAGACTTGATTTCAGAGGAGAAAGGGTTTTTGAGATTCAGGATGCAAGTACATCATCGGTTCTCACGGTTGTTCTAGACCGTTGTTTGTTTCAGCTCATTTATTTTTTCCAACTTCAAGCATAGGATTTAGCTTAGATTTAACACATTTAGCATAGGATCAGACAAAGTCCAGATTTTTTCTTAAGGGAAGTTTCAACTGTGCTTTTCCCCTGAATTTTCCACTTGGACCTTTCCCAMAGGGGGGCCACCTTCTCTTTCCAGTTCCCCCCTGCCATATCGCCGTCTGTGATTCCCCCAGCACCTGGAAGTACATTGGCAATGGGGCACAGTGGGGTCTTCTGCTGTGGGTTGTCTGCTTGAGCCTGTATGCARAATATTCGGAGGAATCAAGGAAAACTACAAAGAAACCTCCAGACCCTGCCACAAGGAATTGGCCTGCTACCATGTTTCAAAGCTCTTCTTTAAACATCCTTTGAATCCTAAAAAAGTAGGTAAATGGACACCTACCTCCATGTGACAAGCTTTTCATTCTGCTTACACAGCCATTAATACAACTWTCTAGTTTGCTTTCTTTAAAGCTACTTTCTTCCTTAAGTTTCAAGTGTAAAAACACTGGCTTGATATAATACTGTCTCTAGGCAGAAAAAGCCTCAAGCATCAGTACTAGGCAATGCGGTCTAAGCCGAATGGGGGACTTCTTTTTRATATTTTGTGGTGAGTTGCTGTTGGAAGTCTGCAAAGGTTTTATCTAGCCTCTTCCTTTGTGTGTGGAATGAATGAAATAGAGGCTGTATATTGAAAAAAAGAGGAAAATAATATTTTTTTACCGGCCCAGTTCGGAGTATTTCTAGATACGAATACAAAGAAAGTAGAAATCACATGAAACTTAGAAATCAGCCCCAGCTCATTGCTTACATATAGTATCACCTAGATTCTTAGCAGCAAAAGTAAATTTTGGAAGAAATATTTATGTTTTGACGTCCATCCCCATCTAGTGTCTGTGACTGTTATTAGCAAAATCATCCATCTCTATTGTCTCCTTCTGATTYCTTTCATCTCCCCTGTCTCCAGCATAGTGCAGAAAAAAGTCTGCTTTTTGCATAGCATTGACTTTCCTCTGCTGGTAAAAGACATTATTTTTTTGAGGAATTGCAGTCTTTTGGGGTTTTTTGGCTAATATACACATATTCTTTTTTCACTATCGTCCAGGAATTAACAAATCTAGCTACTGAACTAATAATGAACCTCTATCAATGAAATTAGTTAAGGTTAGGCAATGTTTGTCCTCAGCCTCTTGCAACTTCTAATACTATGAATCTTAGGTAATGCACAACTTTTCAGTAGGTTGCACATCAATACATTGTATTTGTACAATGTCTAGCAAATGAACTGGCATCAAATATTTTCATGTCCTAGTACTTTTCCTTTCGATTCTTAAATCTATGTAGAACTCATAATCAATATTTTTATTAACACATTTGAATTTAATGACAATTTAAGATGAGCAAAAATAAGAATATAAAATCAAAATCTTGTACATTTGAAAAGCTTTGAGCCAAGAAAGGTAAAAGCAAATTTGCATATCTGAGTGTCTGAAAATACAGTGAAACTTGTCCACCTTTAAAGAAAATAACCACACTGTTAAGTCATCTAAAATATGGAAGGTACAATTCAAGTTATTCCAAAGGAAAGAAAGAYGAGACCAATAGCCAATAAAATATTACCATTTGTGAGTCTCTTTGATGGATATTTAATGTAAAAACCCACTGTTCCCTCTCATGGAAATGTGACTTACTTTATCTATCTGTATAAAATTGCATTATTGGAACTAGTTTGTGATATTGGAAATAAAATAACATTAAAACCCAGTGGGATGGAGTGTTGGTTGTTTTTCGGTATTTTTAAGATTTCTCCCCTAGAAAGAATATTATCTCTCTTTTGCAAAATATTTCAATTTTATTTCTATCTTTTTAGGGGAGAAAAAAAGAAAGGATTGTTTGTTCTCTTTTTAAATACATCCACTCTACTGCTTTTTATAGAATCATTGATAGGTATGGACAATCTCTMTTGTACATCGGGGCAGTGTAAACATCTAGAAAATTCAGGAAAGCGTATCTCTGTTTACATAAGACAGCAACTATTATGCACCAACTGCCCTAAAATGTGAATACTGTTTATTTCTCTTAGTGATTTTGCGTGGCTGTTTACAGCTTCTACAGAAGATATTAATATTTTAGAAGACTTGAGGGATGATTATAGTACTTTTTTTTTTCTAATTTGCTAATTGTATCTTTGCCCTCTGTTTCAATATTCCACTCTTTTCACAAGCTCCACAATTAAGGATAAACATTTACTAGAATATTTCATTGGAAGCCATAGTCATAAGCTCCATTTCTACTCTTTGGTTTTCAATTAAATGATAGCTGTGTATTCCACTTATGTCTTCTGGGGCTTAGAATATGCACTTTAAAATTCACTTCTCCATGCTAGCTTTCTCGTAATTGCTCTATATTTCCATTTAGCTGTTACTCCGGTGTTCTCATGAGATTTACTTTCAGGCATTTTTAAGCGTTGTTACAAAATGGGGGGMAGTTGAATTAAATTGTAAATGAAATATGTAAACCTTCTTGGTATCAGGGTAGAGGGCRATCACTGTACCTCTTGAGCAACGTGACCCCAAAATAATCTTGCATATCTACAAAATGCATCAAAAATCTAAACTGTGGGAAAGAATGAGGAAAAAATCTAGGCAAAAGCAAGAGAAAATATAMATATGAAAAGATGTTGGGAATTATTGTGCTTAACTTGGTCTGAATAAAYAGGAACTCCAGAGACAGAATAATTATGAATTTTGTTCCTTAGTTACTTACATCTTCATCCAAACAGAAGCAACAATGGAGATAATAGCTCAGCAAAGGATTTTTTATRTGAAGAATTTGTTGTGTAGTCCAAAAGCCCAGGGGAATTTTCTTGGAAAAACTGCCTGAAAAATCAAATCTAAAATTCTTTTGTTTGCTTTAAAGATTCAGTACTGACCAAAACAGATTGGGGGAACTRAATTGCCATAGAAATGCTGGATTTTCTCAAAACCTTTTGTCATGGTAGACAAATCTTCAAGAGTCTTGGGATGTAGTTTGCAATAAAAAATCTTTACTGTTCATGAGATTATATTCTCTGGCTGAATGGAGGTTAATTCCCCCCCACACTCCACCTCCTCAATTTCTCCTAATTTCTTATTTAGTACTCTAACGTAGTAATGGTATGACTTTTTTTCATCATAGGTGCAGCCAATTTTTAAATATGGCACTAGCTGAGCATGGTAAAATAAAGGGGGGGATGGGCTTTTTAGTATGCCTGAAACAGTCCCTATAATATTTGGAAGAACTCACACTTGGGTAAAATATAGAGCTTACTGTTAGGTAATATTGTCAATCAAAGGTGTAATGTTCATGTTTCATATAATTTACACTGAAAGAGAGCATCTAGAAATGTTGTGGCTTTTGGAGGAGAGTTTAATCCCTTGGGGTCTTTTAAATGCTGGAAATTTGGGTTCCTGGTTTCCCTTTCTCTCCTCTCTACCCACTGAGCTTTCWGTAGCATGTAAGATATGATCAGCATCAATCTCCAAGCATAACTCTGAAAGCTATCCTTTTTGTGTTTTATTATAAGGAATAGTTTTATCCCTATCATAGCAGTGAAGTTCCGTGTGAGCAGGATGTAAATGTATTTTGGGATGCTTCAGAGTTTTCATAAGGACGGCATTCTGCAGAGATTCTCTCTACACCCGTTGAAGRAGAAGCAAAAGAGGGGTATGTGTTTATAGCTGACTGCAAGGTTTTGGAGCACCCTTCCTCAGGATACCTTATTGTTGAACAGCAAAATTTGAACCCTTAAAATGGCACGGAGCTTGATTTCATACTTATACTCTCTTACAGAGATGGGCTATATGGCATGTATTAGAATGTGATCGTTCACTGCTGAAACAAGGAATAAAATGACCTGAAGATTAGTAGAAAGCAACACTACTTCAAAGATTTCAGACTGTATCCTTCCAAGACATAAGCACATACTTAATTTTGCTTGTAGTAGTTTGTAAAAACATGATTAAGCCGGTGTAGGACCACAGCATAGACAAACAAGTTTAGTTGCTTGCACTATGCTGTCCTTTGTTAATATTGTGTTCTTTCTGAATTACTCCGGAGTTGAGCTATTGAAATCTGCAAGGCCCACCACGGAGCAAATAATTAGCWCTCATAGTCATTACCAATATGATTTCCATTTGTATCTTAAATGTTTGCTTTAAGTAATTGTATTAAGATGCTGGATTTTATTAATTTTTTGCAGTCCTCTAATGAGTTATCCTTGAGAAGTCACATATTAACATGGCTAAATATCTGTTTTGGAAGCTGTATCTTGCCTATCTTTGTTTCAACTGCACTTTAACTAATGTTTATCCTTTCTTACATTTCCAGACAGTGTGAAAAATTCTTCCTCTGCTGCGGATGATGACAAAGTTCCTTTTGACTTTACTATATGTGTTGTCAGTGACCTCAATCAAGTGAAAATTTTACTTAAAGAAGTTAAGTTTTACCTTTCTCACACTGTAATTATTCACTTGTCAAGAAAAAAAAATCTATAACACATTTTTTTAGCTCCATTGGTCTCAAAAATACCCATAAAATGAAAAAACAAAAGAATAGTGTAATATCTGGAATACACCAAATTAATTGAGACAGACTTCAGTTTTTTTTTATTTCATTTAAACCTACTTGAAAAGAGAATAAAATAGACATCATTAATGATAAATATAAGTGAGGAATGAAAGGAAAGCTAAGAAAAATAATTGGGCTTTCAAATGTGCCTATCMGTATAGAAGGAGGAAGTGCTCTGGTTTGTGTGATTTCTGTCAGGAATGCAGYAGCGTATCTGCGGTGCTCTGGGACACTCTGACTCTAGCTAGCATCTGATAAGGAGAAAAGGACACAGACCTGTCATTGTTGCAATTTAAAGAGGTAATGATAGAGTTGATGACTGATTCACTTGGTGATGAAGCTCTTCAGCAGCCTCAGCAGTGATTTTCCTTGAAATAGCTTTAACTGAGAAGGCTGTGACAWATTTCCAGTAAAATCTCAGTAGAATTTTTTTGATGACAGAGGCAATATATTTTTTGGAAAAAAAACCCCTGTTATTACACAGCCTCTTTACCTTGTTCAGCTCTCATCATGCAATGAGATAGGTGACATAAGAGATTTGTGGTTTTTCCCAGACACGCAATTTATCCAACTTGGAGAACGAGAGCTTATAAAAATCAGTATCTCAAAGACCTACATGACAGCTATAACAGAACTTGTTTCCTTTGATACCGCTGTTACATTGGAACTTGTTCAAGTTCAACTCAACTCCAAGAGGGTCCAGAAAAAGGTTACAACTGGGATTTCCCAGTTATCATTTTAAGTTCTTGCACCTTAAATGTGATCAGTGTACCAGTTACTTTTTCTGCTAAAGCTAGAAGCCAAGCAAATGAGTCACTTCTTACAGAACTTCAGGTGTAACAAAGGTCTAAATTAAAGCCTTATAGACATCCATAAAATACAGACTTATTATTACAAACAAAATATAGATATCCATAAAATCTCTTTCCATGATGCCCACAGCAGCGCATGGAAAATCCCATGCGGCTTCAGTTACACTAGTATAACCAATGTAATTTTAAAAATTAGGATTATGGCAGGGAAAATTGACTCTAAATTGTGCTGGCTTTTTGATCGTGTTTGCTGATCYAACTCTAAAAATGACCAAACCTAAGTTAAAAAGCAAGAAACACCCAGTGCTATTTATCCTTAGTGCAATTTTAGATGGAATGGTACCCTAAGAACAAACTGTGGTGAAAATCATCATAGTCAATAAATCAACTAATCAAGAAGATTAAAAAAAGTGTGCTGTCTTCTGTACTTAAAATATCTACTAGGCCATATTCTAAAGCCTTGTCTGTAGTATGCAAGTACTTGAGGGAAGAAAATTAAGAGAATTRGTAGAGAGAGAAAGTGTATCAACAGAACAGAGGAAATGAAAGGCTCAGGGAAACACTCTGGAGAAAGCATAGACCACATTAAATTACAAAAATATTCTAGATCCATGCAGTATGTTTATAATGCATATGTGATTTGGTTTTAGCCCTTGCATTTGACAAGGAAGGTCTGCTGACACAGGCAAATTCTATCTACAGCAAGGCTTGATTTGTGGTCAAGCAGAGATACCATGAATAATCCTCTGTGTATAGTTACCAAATAGTTCGCATTTATTTGATAATTACTGCCAGCATTTTGCTGCAAGTTTCTCTGTTTGCCACACCTGATGCTCCACACGCTTGACTGATGCCTGAGTTTGAAAGATCAATGAACATGCAGCAGACCACAGGGACTGTAACTGTTGAATAGAGACTGTAGACTTCACAGACAACTGATATGATTTCCCCAATTTCCAGATAAATCACTATAGTCAATAGTAAATTTTTGGGACACAAATATCTGTGTTTTTCCTCTCTTTCTCTCCTCATTCTCTCATTTCTTTCCATCTCATATTTTCATTTATTTTTATCTCATTCTTTTGGTTCAAGCCCTGGATTGTGCTTAGAGGTTACTTTCAGAACCCAGAAGGTTAAAAGTAGGAGCAAAAAAGGATGAGTTGTGTTGTTTTGTGCTTCTCCCAAGTTATTCTTTGGATTGAATCCTTGTAGGCTGGTGTTTGGGGGTTTTTTTGCAGGTTTCTGCTTGGTGATTTTCCTCCTATATGTTAATTAAAACAGAATTAATCCATGCCTCTGCATGATTTACAGCCCTACTGCTCATTTTAAAGTGTCTTCTTGTTACCACATGTATTGAGAATATTTTTACACATATGAGTCAACTTCAGTTGGTGGAATTGGCCTTTTGAAAGTCTATCATATATGAATACTTGAAAGGAGCCTGTACTCTATTGAAACAAAGCCCCAAGATTGTTGATTATAATGCATGGAGATTGCTGGTTATGATTGTCGTRGTTTAACCCCAGCCGGCAACTAAGCACCACACAGCCGCTCGCTCACTCCCCTCACGGTGGGATGGGGGAGAGAATCGGAAGGGTAAAAGTGAGAAAACTCCCGGGTTGAGATAAAGACAGTTTAATTGGGAAAGCAAAAGCCGCGCACACAAGCAAAGCAAAACAAGGAATTCATTCACTGCTTCCCATCGGCAGGCAGGTGTTCAGCCATCCCCAGGACAGCCGGGCTCCATCACGCGTAGCGGTGACTTGGGAAGACAAACGCCATAACTCCGAACATCCCCCCACTTCCTTCTTCTTCCCCCAGCCTTATATGCTGATCATGTCATCTGGTATGGAATATCCCATTGGCCAGCTGGCCTAGCTGTCCGGCTATGCTCCCTCCCAGTATCTTGTGTGTCTGAAACTGAAAAGTCCTTGAGAAGTAGACTACCTAGCAACAACTAAAAACATTAGTGTGTTATCAACATTCTTCTTATACTAAATCCAAAACACTGCACTATACCAACTACTAGAAAGAAAATTAATTCTATCCCAGCCAAAACCAGGACAGTATCCACCCCTTATTCCATGCCATTTACATCATGCTCAGGTCCCACACTAATCAATACATTCTCATTACCCACCACCCCCTTTTCCATCCTTTGATATAATACACAGATATCATTCCCTTAGTCTATGGACCACCCCTGTGAAATGTCTTTAAAATGTCCAGAAATGTCCACAAAACGTCCATTGAGCTCATTTAGTCCATGACTTTCGGCTTCATCTGTTATGGTGGTCACTCAGGACAGGAGAGGTGGTGTGTTGCGTGGAGTTATTGGGCACCAAAGCCGGCTCAGGTCGGGTGACTGCTGCACTTGCACTGCTKCTTGTAAGGCTTCTCCTCCATTGGTTCCAGTGGTTCCTGCTCTAGTAATTCCCATAACATGCAACCCAAATCCTGGGTTACAACAATTTAAAGGTCTTTCCATTGCAATCTCCATCCCTGGTCCTTTTGGGCCAGGTTATAGACTTCAACATTGCAATGAACTCCTCCCCATGCCCCTGCTCCAGCTTGGACTCATCCAGAGCCTGCAGTCCCTTAGGGKTGTMCCTGCTCCAGGTGGAGCCTTATCTGTGAGCCACAGTCTCTCCAGGGGTGTACCTGCTGCGGCAYAGACTTATCCCCAGCCACAGTCGCTTCGAGGTGCACCGGCTCCAGCATGGCCTCACCCACAGYCACAGTCTCTTCAGAAGTAAAACTGCTCCAACATGGCCTTACCCATGGCTGCAATCCCTCCAGGGSTGTACCTCCCCYGTCATGGGCTTATCCAYGGCCACACACTTTGGAGTGCTCCAGCACTCCTCATGCACAGTCACTAACACTTCAAGGTGTACCTACTGCAGCATGGACTTATCCACAGCCACAGATSCTTYGAGGTGTACCTTCTCCAGCGTGGACTTATCCTTAGGCCACAATCCCATCAGAGGTATACCTGCTGCGGCACGAACATGATCACGGCCACAGATGCTTCGAGATGTACCTGCTCAGGCATGGGCTTATACATGGCCATTGTCTTGGAAATCCCAATAATTTTATTTTCATGTAATAAATTTGGGCTGAATGTATTTCTTGAGTCTGACTAATTGCATGTATACGCAATATGACTTTACTCTCAATGCTTACTTGAAATGCACTTTTGAGAATGTAATTTTGATTTTGCCATTTGTGCMTACTCAGGTTTCTCCTGTAATTTTTAAGCACTTAATTTTTTATATTCTTTGTGGCTATAAACACTTTGTGKCTATAAAACACTTTTATTTTTGCTGCTAAGATCCAAGAATAATCATGTTGTTATGCTTCAAATATTTACATTGCTCTATTTCCACAGGATGACTCAAACAGCTTGCATTAAGGAAGTGGGATAAATCTATCTGAAAATGCTCAYGTGATTTCAGAAATGAAATTCTGTTTTACAGTAGTAAATTAGGTACCCGAGAGTCGGGTTTCACTGGAAGTTGATGGGATGCATTCTCTACAAGCACTTAAGTACTTTTGAAAACTTTCAACCACATGTCCTGTTTGTGGCATGCTCCGAATTTTGTGTGATCGGATGTTGTCACTGGATGTGGTAGGTGCCTGACCTACTGCCTGCACAACCTTTCTCTTTAATGTAAGAGCAAGGGGTTGGGCAGGAAGAGTTGCAACTATAGTTTTTATGTGGTGGAAATGTAACTGATAGAGCACCGCTCCAAAATRTCTGACACTGAGCAGACTTGTTTTAAGTTGAAGTGTTCATTGCAACCTTTGATGTCCCTCCCACAGTTTCTTTCATCCAGATAGTTCAGGTATTCTACAAGGACTAATCTAACTTGCCTAATTTTAAACTCACCAAACTATACACCATTACAATTTGWTTGTTCTTAAATATTTCCAGATCTCCTAAGGAACTGTTACCTTTGCATGGATGTAAAATATTTTTTACTTTTTTTTTCAGTGGAAAGGATCTACTTTTAGAGATCTGGTCAATGTTTTTTTGCCTCCATACTGCTACATATGAACAATGTATTCTGTGGTGGACCTTTTTCAGTAGAGACGATGTCTCAATGTGCTTTAGGTATTAAGTATCATATATTTTTAGATTTTCAGAATGAAATATTCTAGCAGGCACTAATTAAGTCATTCCAAAGTGCCTTCTAAAAGGTTAATGTTTTGCTGCTGGTATCTTCAACTTCAAATTGGAAGACAACAAGTTGTGTAAGAGTATGCAAGTTTTTTAGCAACCTGGATCTTGGCAATCCATGGGAGTCGTCCACCTACACTCTTTAGACTAAGATGCAGGATAAAAGGATTATATGTTTAATAATTCTACTAGACAAAAATATATATACATATCAAGGAAGACTCCCTTGCGGCTTTCCTTACAATTGAAAAYGTAAGTATATAGAAGAACAGAAAGGCAATTGTTCATTTGCCAATATTSTACAAGATTTTACAATACATTGGTGAAATTCCCATGAGTAATCAACTGCATAAGCAGAAATTATTCAGAAATATTTCAATGCTCTGCTTATCATCTAACAAAACTAAATACTAGTAGTGACATACAAGCAATTAGGTTAGATGAGGGGACAGCCTTTCTCAGAAAAGCCCTGCTCTTTGTATAAGATCTTAGCAGCCTTGAAGCTAAAAAAAAAAAAAAAAAAAAAAAAAAAAAAAAAAAAAAAAAAAAAAAAAAAAAAAAAAAATCAAGAATGTTAAATAATCTTAGCATAATTTCCATCATTTCTGGAGCTCCTGAAAACATATGTGCAAAGATTATAAAAGAGACACTTTGAAAAGCTGGAAATGTTATTTTTGATGGCTGTTTTTTATGTTTGCAATTTTATTTACATAGCACAGCAAACTTATCTCCAAAGGCTGTATCTGACAAGGTTAAAAAAGGGATCAAAAGCAATTCAAGATCTAAGCTTAGGTTATATGTGACCTTAATGCAAAATGCAAAAGAGCATAGCAGGCAGGAAAAAATGCAAGATCTGAATGTGTATATATTCTCTGGACCTTTGGAGATACATGTTGTTGTAGGATAYGTTATGCTGACATGTTAATCAATGCAATAAATGAAAACTTAGCTGAAAGAACCTTTTTCTCCTTAAGGAACTTAGCTACTATTATTTTAAATCATTTTAGAAGCCTATTTTCCTGCATTACATTGTTACGTACACCTATCTTGCCAAAATCTCCAGGCATTGAAATTAATCATGTGATTAGGCTTAAGTATGCATTTTAGTCCGGGTGAAAACTGACCCTCCTGACTTCTATGAGGGGTATGCTGGGCTTACAGTTTCACTAACAAAGCATAACGGAATAGTTTGATGTCTAGCCGTTACTGTTTTCTTCCCATGTCTCTGTCACAAACGATAAATCCTGGACCTGTGTGTAGCAGCACAAATAATAGCTGTACTATCCCTTTTTGCCTGAGTCCAAACTAAGTTTCTGTTCAAATTTTATTTTGTTTACATCAAAAACATTTAATAGGATTATTTCTGTGGATAAGGTTATGCATGTTTACACAGCAAGCATTCTACTTCGGCACAGTGCTACTTAAATGAATAGCTGTTCAAGTGCCTGATCCAAAAGTCAGTGCTATAAGGGGAGAAGCTCCCACAGACATAGATAGTTTTTGGATCAAGCTCAGACAGAAGCTTTGAGCATGCTTCTTACACAGGCTTTTAAATTCRGAGTTTGACTTAAGTCCACTGGCTGTAGTTTAACTGTAGTTTTAACATTCAAAGTGAAACATGGACCCCAGTAGCAATTTGCCGTTTTTTTAGTTCAAGCCAGAGGTTCTTCCATGATGTTAAAGCACTAATCCTTTCCTATTGTGAAAATAAGATGGGTATCACAGGCAATGCTTGCAAAAAGTAAGCTTTGTTGCAGCAGTCACAGCAAAGGTGAACCCTGACTTTTTCTGTTTCACTTAATTCTGTAATTGGTTTTCTGTTTTTGAATTATGTATTTTGATTTCAATTTCCCACTAGTTTGAACTTCAGATATAGAGTTGGTTTTGTGCCCTTGTTGTTAATTTTTGAGATATAAATGGAGAAAGAATAGTGTAATTAGAAGATGGCTATATATTCTGAATAACGTGTTTTAGCATGGACAAAACAATTGTCCAGTGATGCTTCATTTAATCCAGTAGAGATGTGTTGCAGATACCATGAAGAACGTATCTGTGGCTAGACACTGGCTGTTCCTTTGCATCTCATCTGTACTCATTTCTTTCTTTTCTCTAGTATCCAAGACAAAGAACATCAGCTGTTCCAAGCTGTGATAACCAGGTATGCAGATTGTTCATTATACTCAAATTCTTGCTGTGGGCAAAAAGTGCACATTCCTTGTAAGCAAAGCCAAGAAATTGTTGTTAGTGCAGTTGAAATCATAAACATTTAATCAAAGAATTATTAGTCCAAAACTAGTTGTCTATAGCTCTGGGGTCTCCAGCATCATCCTGGACCTGAAGTGTGTATTCTTACACACCTGGCTGAGAAGAAACTTTACGTAGCCAGCCTGTTGCTTAGAATCATATGTATTATTTGTCGCATTTGGAGGTGCAGGTGTTGGAGACCATGGAACTTCAAGCACCAAGGCCAGGTACATGCAACACTGAATTGCASATGGGTATGCAATTGGTACATGTAGCATTAGTCAGAAAGTAAAGAAGTCTAAACTGTTACTGAAATAGTAATTGTAGAAGAAACTTGCAGTCCGCAAAGTGAAGGAAGCACCAGTTGGAAACCAAAACAAAGCAGAAGAATCAGCCATTCCAGTTTTTCGAAAAAACAGGCAGAAGTCTAGTCAAAAGCCCACATGACTGTTGATGACATCGGGCCTATTGCACCTCAGGAACAGCTCTTTGGGCAGTCAGAGTCTCAGAAAGGGATGCTGTGACTAGTTGTCTCTGTTGTCTTCCCCTGCCAGAGAAACCAGAGACCTAGTTTCAGGCGGTTCAAAAASGGAAAGTCCTTTCTTACCAGCTCACGATGAGGTTACTTGCGATGCGCTGTGGTTCCTGCAATGGTGTCTAACACCATTGCCCTGGACAGTTGCAGTACAGGTTTGCCCAAAAAAATCTTATTGCAAAAAATCTTCAGATGGTGAACATTTAAGGCAGATTACACAGCTCTGTGTTGTAACTGGGCCATATTAAAACAATCTGCACACACTTCCTAWGTAAAAAAAAATCATTGCTTCTCAAGTATTATATAAAATGGTCTTAATAGCTTTTTAACATTCCAAAGTTTCTGCTTTCTATGAAATATACAAATATTGGCTTAATTTTTAAAAGTTAATAGTAAGCAGGCATCTGTTAAGATATAGTTGTTTGGCTTATATTCACYAGGGCAGCAAACGTGACTGCTATTTTCCTGGTTGGTATCTCCTAGTAATCCTGGTAATACAATGGCCCTGCACTTTTGACAAAGTAGGAAAATTTGTACAATATTGTCATCTCACCAGTAAGAAAAGAGATGTGTTAAGCCTGCGTACTGTGGTTATTGTGGGATACGGAGTACATTCTAGTATCTAAATGAGCTGTAGCCACCTCATTTTTGTACGCCAAAGGGATACCTTAGTGCAGGAGGCAAAGGCTGATAGAGCTGCTCCCCTGTCAGCTATGACAGCAGTGCTGAGGCATGACAAAAAGCAGATAGCCCTGGCTCACATACAGCAAATCTCAAAGCTACTTTCAGAAAGGTTTTCATGGTGTCTGCTGTTTCTTAAGTGTTTCTTCCTTCTCTTCCAAGTGCTTCTATTCAGCATTTGCATGCTGCCTGCACTTTCACGATCATGGGCAGGTCCCTCACACAACTACAGCTCAGGTTTATGATTTATAAATGTCAGTCTACAATTCTATTAAGTAATGTGACAGCATCTCTCTATATATACAACGGGACTACTTGAAAATGAAAGCAAAGTTTTTTAATTCATTCATGTTCTTATACTGTTTCTGTGAGATTTTGTGGATTCACTTGTGTTATACTGATTTGCCATAAAATTATGGTGAGAATAGAATTCAGAATTACTATTCTAAACTTAGGTTTGATTGCATGTAATGTGAAATTTAAACAACATTCCTTTTCTTTCACATATTAAAAATGAATGTAAAACAGTGTCTGATAGTGAAATAAAAATCTGACACTGCATATTGTCACATATGAATCATATATTTTGTCCTGGGGAAAATAATCAAAATTGTTCTAGGAGAACAATTTTGTTCTAGTATTTTTGAATTATTTTCATTATGATCATAATAATTAATGAAATTGTAGGTTAAATAATAAGGGAGGACACTTGGAAATGTGAGTTACTGAAGTCAACAGAATTGGGGAGGGTCTACATGTATGGTGCACATGTTTAAATTAATTAATTGTGTATCTTCCAAAGATATACTTAAAAAAACCCAACAGAATAATTCAGGGCTGCCCCCCACCCCACCCCTCCCACCCCCTCCATTCCCCCAGTATTGTGGAATATAGTGTACTACATCTTTTTGGTCTAATTTYAGTGTTCTGAAAAAGATGTATGGTGGCCTTCCTGCCCCTTGTGAATGTTGTGTCTGCATATCTGTTGCAGAGRGGGTGAAAGTTGGAGGCAGGACAAAGGAGGTTCCGCTTTGGGTCTGGGAGCTTTGCTAGTGCAGCAATGCCATCCCTTGCTCCAGCTTTGCTCATGGTTAGCAGGCTTGACCCAGTTCCACTTCACATCTCTGCAAGAGAGGGTTCCTGCAGTGGGTGATGTACGTACAGCTGGGCAGCGCTTACTTTGTGAACTGAGCTGAGGGTGAGTCTGTTCCCTAAGTGTTCTGGGTCGATTACCTCACATAACCATCCACCCAGTGCTTGGAAGAAAAAAAAAACCCTTGTGGTCTAGCTGACTCTTAAGTGGACATGAAGAAGGGTTGCGATTTTTCTTTCTTTCTGGTCATTAAAAATAAAATTTCCATCTACTGAAGAATTGAATTTGAACAAAGGAATGACAAACAAAGCAAGTATACACTGAATAATTGCATATGTCTTCAGTTTGGCTCAAGACTTYTTTGCTATTTGTTAAATTTCTTTCATCTTCCCAGCACTGCTATGGGAGATCTTTTTCTTTTTTAATAGGTTTTTTGAAGTTGTTTTTTATACCTGTTATGTCTAACTGGAAGCAAACTGCAATACCTCCCTCTAGTATCTGTTCCTTCTTTTGTGTAAAATTGCCTAAGTTATTCCTTCCATTTTATTGCTGCTTGTAGTTGTTTTAGACACGATGGTGACACTTTAGTTCTGCAGTCAATGGGAGTTTTGCCACTGACCATTCTTGCAATGTTCTTAAGCTGTGGTAGGGTCTAGGGCCTTCTGTTATGAATAGTACAATGTCTTAGTGCTCAGCAAAATTACTAAGCACAATTACTACACTTAGATGTTTAGAGATTTTTTTTTTTTT
>JASVER010000144.1:1755444-1798544 GCA_030449065.1 Oceanodroma leucorhoa | reverse complement strand
AAACATCATTAAATAGAGAAGGGATAAAATAAAGCAATAATTAAATGCCTAGGCTATTGAAAGTTATTGCAAATTAGTATGTTCCCAACAGGAAGGATATCAAATTAATCTCCAGAATGCTTACAGTAATCAACTGTGCTCATGAAACCTGTTGACTGTACCACATTGCTACCTGACCAAATTTGCAAAAGTTTATGCATATCACAAGAGATTGCTACTTATGTTGATCAAACCCTAAAGAATTAAAACTTTTTACCTCCCTTCTCTAAGTCTGCTTGTTTTGTTCAGTGAAACCCATGATTTAATGATATCTAAGATTGCTTTAGACAAAAGGGCATACAATTAATATATTGTTCATGTTATGATTTCTCAATTGTAAACTATACCTTGTCATATACAATATAACCACATGGATTCAAAATACGAAGGAGCAGAGTACATTTGCCAGCCTACCAAACTGCATTTTTGGTAAAAATGTCCATGAAAATCCCTATACCAAGGRTATTTATTTTTTCTCTCTGTGATTACTCAAAAAATAGACTGTTAGATCTCAGAGGTCAATTTCTGCAACTTGAGTAGTTAATATGGAAAGAAGGGGTTTCATATATATCACTGTACAAGTGCRTACAGGTATCTGAGGACACTGGGAATATTACAGTACTTAAATACAGCAAGCTGCCATCTTGATACCTAAAGCTGGATTTTCAGGTAGTATAAATCCATATATAAATTGCCATAGATCTGCTGTTTTTTGCAATTTACACCAGCAGAGTGTCTCTCCTATCACAGAGTGAATTGGTATAATGTAATTAAAATTTTGAAATGAAGATAATTGAACTGGGTTGATGTAAAAAGGGAATAATTTTGAGTATTTCTTTTGTTGGAGGAGGTCTGTTTTTAATTAGATTGATACTAAATTGACATAATTATCCTGTATACAGTTAGCATCAAAAAAGACCCCTGAGCAGAAACTGGCATTTGAACAATAACTTCTGTTAATGAGGAAAGAGAAATGGATACCATTCACTGTGTGTGTAATTTAACAGAATACCACAGTAACAGTATCAAGCTATTTTCAAATCAGTTTTCACCAAGTGTGCTATGCCCACACACATTCTCATATGGGCATTTTGCACTAGTCATCTTCATATTCTATTGCTTAGTTAGAAATTTTTCCAAGATTAAATTAAATCACCGAAAGATTAACTTTCAGTATTAACCAAAAACAAAAAAAAAGACCTGTCACATGTCTATTTATACTCTTTCAATTTTGAAAAAGAATAAAGTAAATTTCCCAGGGAGATACATTAATCCACAGTAAATATGCACAATGTAGTTTAAAAATTAGGTTGTGAAAGTACTTTTCTGGTTAAGAACACAGTGTGTTTTGTGCCAGGTTCTTTACGCTGAATGAGATTATCTCAAAACTCCCTAATGATGCAGGATCCAGCATCAGCTATATAAATTTTATTCCATATAAAATATATTTATATTCATAAAGCAAAGAAACCTTTGAATAATAGAGAGGAAATGTGTTAGAATTACAAAGGTGTTTCAGTGTGTGTTTAGCTGATATGTAATCCACATATTTAACTCATGAAAGTTGTTTTAAAAAGTGCTTTCCTGAATAAGAATGGCTTCACAAGGCTACAGATTGACTGAGTTGTGGCTGAGTTCCACCCCTGGATATCTAGTTTGTTTGTCAAGCATTCCTTGGCTGCTCTAGCCACATTCAAAAGGAATTAATTTCTTCYTTTAAATAATTGGTTTGCACATTTACTTAGAAATTGCCTTATTTCCTCCTAGGGGTATCTACCTAACAGAAGTAGGTGAAGTGATTGCTTTATTGATGGTGACAAAAGGAAAATGCAAATTGCCTCATTTTAGAAACATAACTTAAAGGTTCCCGAGTCAGGGGGCTGGGCTTTCTATGCTCAATCAAAAAAAGCAAAACTCCTTCAAAGAGCACTTTAGAGCCTGACCCCAGCTTGGGTGCAAAGTAATGTTTCCCAGACAACTGACTGTCTCTCTTTCTTGATTGCATATGGAGTCTAAGTCAGAAACGTCCAACTTTGCAAGCAAAGCTCTATGCTGTTAATTTCTTACATTCCAATATGCTCTTACACTCTGGTACATCCCTAACTGAAGTCTGTATTTATATAACTAATAGTAAGTATCTTTAAAATGTAATGATACATAGGTAGTGTTTTTTAGATTCCAGGCAGGTTTGATGCTATTTGCTGTTCAAATGCAAATATAGGTGTTCTCTACTCTGGAATATCACTGTCAAATAAAAATGACATAAAGTAGCTCAGGTACGTGCCCAGCTGGGAGCTTGCTTCTTACTGAGTTTCTCCCACAGCTCGTTCAGCTGCAGTGAGCAGAGGAACCACACAGTGGTGGGCCTGGAGCTGYAGAAGGCACAGCAAGTTGTTCACTGTCCCTCATGCTCACTGGGTCGGGCTGCAACAAGGAATCTAATCCAGATAGCACCTTTCTTTCCTCTTTGAGCTTTTATCATTTCCTTCCTGTTCTACAGAAGAAAAAAGAAACCCCATGTATTAGGTTTATTTCGTGGAGGTTTGGTCACACTAAATATAAATAGATGCATTTGGAACCCTGTGGACATATTTGGGAAAGGTTTCTTGCTGTGTAAGGTCACATTCAATCCTCAAATCCAGGCAGACCAGCAAGTTGTGTTCARTGACTCGGTCAGCACTTGGTTGCAGAGTAGCCTGTGACATKAAGTGAATACTCTGATAGTAATCAYTCTGTATATGTCTAGCCATCTAAAAAGTCAAATGTCTAACACAAGCTGGATGTCAAGAATTTCTCAGTAATCAATGAAGGGATAGTGGAACAGATCATGGAACAGATCCTTCTGAAAGGTATGTTGAAAAATAYGGATGACGGGRAGGTGATTAGAGACAGCCAACRTGGCATCACCAAGGGCACATCATGCCTGACTAATCTAGTGGCCTTCTATGATGGAGTGACTGCATCAGTGAACAAGGGAAGTGCTATGGATGTCATCTACCTGGACTTCTGTAAGGCCTTTGATATGGTCCCCCATAACTTTCTTGCTGCTAAATTGGGGAGATATGAGTTTGATGGATGGACTGTTAGATGGATAAGAAATTGGCTGGACGGCCRCATCCAAAGAGTTATAGTCAATGGCTCAATGTCCAAGTGGAAAACAGTAATGAGTGGTGTCCCTCAAGGGTCTGTAGTCAGACCAATACTATTTAGTTTCTTCATCAACAACATGATGRGATTGAGTGGGATTGAGTTCACCCTCAGTAAGTTTGCAGACGGCACCAAGCTGAGTGGTGCRGCTGATATGATTGARGGAACGGATGCCATCCAGAGGGACCTTGACAGGTTGAAGAAGTGGGCCCATATGAACCTTAYGAAGTTCAACAAGGCGAAGTGCAAGGTCCTGCACCTAGATCAGGGCAAACTTCAATATCAATACAGTCTGGGGGATAAATGGATTCAGAGCAGMTCWGTGGAGAAGGACTTGGGGATACTGATGGATGATAAATYGGATATGAGCTGGCAATGTGGACTTGCAGCCCAGAAAGCCAATCATCTCATGGGCTGCATCAAAAGAAGCGTGGCCAGCAGGTCGAGGGAGGTGATTCTCCACCTCTACTCTGCTCTTAAGAGGTCCCACCTGGAATATTGCATCAAGCACTGGGGCCCCCAGCACAASAMAGACATGAACCTGCTAGAACAGGTCCRGAGRAGGTCCACAAAAATGATCAGAGGACTCGAACACCTGTCCTATGAAGAAAGGTGGAAAGAGTTGAGGCTGTTCAGCCWGGAGAAGAGAAGGCTTCTCTTTAATATGTAAGCCTTTCAATGTATAAAGGGGCTTATAAGAAAGGCGGAGGAAGGCTTTTTACCAAGGCTTGTAGTGACAGGACAAGAGGCAATGGTTTTAAACTGAAAGAGGGTAGGTTTAGACTAGATATAAGGAACAATTTTTTTATGATAAGGGTGGTGAGATACTGTAACAGGTTGCCCAGAAAGTTGTGGATGTCCCATCATTGGAAGTGTTCAATGTCAGGTTGGATGGGGCTTTGAGCAACCTGATCTAGTGAAAGATGTCCCTGCCCATGGCAGGGGGGTTGGACTAGATGATCTTTAAAGGTCCCTTCCAGCCCAAACTATTCTATGATTCTATGATTCTGTAATGCTTATGCCTCTTTGCACACAGTAATGTATCTCTTTTAGTCTTCCATTTTAGGGGAGAAGCACTCTGTCAAAGTGCCTTTCTTCCCTGACCATACAGCAGGTCTAGATGAATTGACTTAGACTAAATGGCTTAGTTAGATGTTGAATAATGCTTGCTTTATTTGATGTCCTGAATTGTAGCAGTTTAATCAATTATGTAAATTACAGACTTTTTGCTCTTTATCTTACCTTGTTTCAGATTTTGCATTAGTTTAATTTCTCCTCTGCAACACTGAGAGGGAATAAATTAAGTATGACATTTCATTTGTGTGGAGACAGTAAGTTATGTATATGTTTCAAGGCAAAAATGATTGTGCATTTCTGTGAAAATGCGTAAATCGTTTCTGGTGTTGTATCGAAGAGACATCTTCATAAATCAGAGCATGTCAAAGTTACACATAAGGATGGTGCTTTAAGGGATTAAGAGCCATGGGGATGAAGCTTAAATAAGAAACTGAACATTTTAGAAGACGCATTTAACAGCTTCTGTTTAGACTTTCAATTTGCATAAACAAGAGGAACTCASTCAAAGAGACTTTCAGCATTACCTTGTGAAGCCTAGGCAGACCTGCAATCCTGTTCCACTAATTCTGTTTTGTGAGTACTAGGAATCCCCGTGAGTCTTCCAGTGATTAAACTAAAATATTGTCTTGACTTTAAACCATAAATTCCTAATTCTAATCAGTGGTGCACATTAAAAGAAACWATTTATTTTATATAAAGATTTTGCTTCAGAGTGATAGAAATAGAGAAAAAAAACCCCAACACTCAAAGTTATCTTTAAATAATTTGGAATACTCTTCTAATGATTATTCAAAATTTGGTTTATCTTACATTCAGATCTACTATTCAGAAAAATCTTCCTTTAAATCTTACCCAAAATAGTTACCAGCTTGTTGTAACTGTRTTTCTCTGGTGTAAGACTGGCATCTGCTGGTAAGCTTCATGCAGAAGCTGAGCCACAGGATAACAGCCTTCTTTCTTGTTTTGGTTATCCTACAGCTGACAGTATCTACAGGGTTTAGTTCATTTATTTATAGAGGTAACAACCACTTCCCATAGAAATTACAGTTGTGTGGGGTGTATCTAGTGTGGAGCAGCTCTCTCCTTCAGACTCAATTTATAAAGACATGTCTTTGAGTTAATGGAGTGTGATTTTAAATTGATCACTGATTTTGCCCTGCGGTTCAACAGTCTGGTTTCAGTCTTAGCCAGGATGCAATTTTTCACTGAAAATATCCTCTCAACAGGTGCAATAGTGCTTGAAAATGCCAGCAGATATTCAGTGCATGGTCTGACATTTTCAGAGTGCCCATGCCCAGTGATTCTGTCTAATAGGTGCCTCTTGGTTCAAGGTGCAGTAAATCTCACCTGAGTATATTATAACTCAAAAAYAGATACAGAGTATCACAATTTTAAAAAATCAGGTTTTCTCTATTGACTGTCAACACAGCCTATGCTGGCCAGCTCAAATGGAAATCCTCACATTGTTAGACACATAGGAAGGAATGCTGTCTTAGGCATGTTTTTTGTAATTTTGTAAATCCAATTTGATATATTCATCTGCATCTTTAGAGATCATAACACTTATAGTAGTGGTTCAAGATCCACAAATGTWATCATGTCATTTGGTTAATCACAGAGTTGAGGTGACAACAAAATTCTCTCATTTTGCATTGAGTAACTTGGTTGTCAGACCYGAAGTTCCAGGATTTACAAACTTGGTCCAGAGGTGAAAATGAAGTTTAAAGCATTTGCATCTTGTCACACGTAAGGTACCGTCGGTGAACAACTGCAAATGCAAAYTACATCTAGGTGCTGACAGGCCAGCTCTGAATTTGATAGCTTCCCCCTTCCATGGATGCACTCATTTTGACTTTGAAGTAATGAGAAGAAAAGAAAGATGATCATATTCAGGTTCTGCAGGTACCATTGTGGTGGGTTGACCTTGGCTGGCTACCRGATACCCACCCAGCTGCTCTCTCACTCCCCCTSCTCAACAGAGCATATGGAAAAAATAGGTGAAAAAGMTTTTGGGTCAAGCTAAAGGCAGAGATCAGTTACCAATTACTGTCATAGGCAAAACAGACTTGATCTGAGGAAAATTAATTTAATTTAATGACAATTAAAAAAGGTTTGAATAGTGAGAAGCAGGCAGTGTTTACCCYCACTATCAAAGTAAGCGAAACCTCTGGAGAAGGGGAAGTATGGAAGCTGATGACTTCTGGCACCAAGAGGAAGGATCCTGCACCGCCTAAGGGCTTATAACTATAAAATAGTTTAAACYGCTCTCAAAGTTGAAGGGGAGCCAGATGTGCCTACAAGCAAAGAACCTGATCCACCTAGCCCTAAACCATGCAAGTCTACCAGGAAGAAGCAGTGAGTCATTCTAACAGGTGACTCCCCGCCGCRGGAGACAGAGGCATCCGTCTGTTGACCTGGCCAATCATCCAGAGGCTGGGCAGGGTCCAGRATCTGGGATTTTGTGGAGGGACTGCCAAAGCTCATCTGGTCCTCCGACTGCAACCCCCTGCTGTTATTCTGYGGGGGCACAAATGATACTGACAGGGGAAACCTGGACAGTATCAAAAGTGACTACAGAGCGCTGGGGGTGGTAGTCAAGGGCACGGGGGACCCAGGTGGTGTTCTCGTCAATCCTGCCAGTGAAGGGAAAGGGTGTGAGGAGAAGAGCACTAATAGGACAGGTCAGTAAATGGCTGTGGAACTGGTGCTGGTGACAGGGATTTGGGTTCTGTGACCATYGGTCCCTGTTTGCAGATCAGAGTCTGCTTGGGAGAGATGGGATTCTCCTCAATAAGCAGGGTGAAGCTATATTYGCCAATAGGAYGGCTGACCTCATAAGGAGGGAGGAGGGAGAGAGTAACCAGCAGTCCTGTRAGGAAGTGATGAACAGGATGGCTGAGCAAAGGACATGGGGTGATTTGACAGGCAGGTATCACAAAATCAACAAAAAGGGACTTAAATGTGGTCACCTCCAGCACTTGCATGTAGGCAAAGAAGTGTCTACAAGGCACCATTGTGGAGAAATCCCCCAAACTCTCTCCAGGGCTCCAACATGCTGCGTGCCTCTCTAAAGTGACTGCATGCAAATGCACRCAGGATGGGGAATAAGCATGATGAGTTCTAGATCTGTGTGCAGTTGCAGAGTTATGATCTTGTTGGGAACACAACAAGACGTGGTGGAATGGCTCATGACTGCTGGAGTGGGATACAAGAGRGATACAGGCTGCTGAGGAAGGACAGAATGGGAAGATGGCGGGGGGGAGGGTCCCCTTTATATGAGAGAGCAGCTGGAGTGCATAGAGCTCTGCTGGGGGATGGGTGAGGAGCCAACCAAGAGCTTATGTGTTAGGAGAGGACAGGTAAAGGTGACATTACAGTGGGTGTCTGCTGCTGACCACCTAACCAGGAAGTGGGTGAGGTCCTCTACAGACCRATAAGAGCAGCCTCATGTTCACAGGCCYTGGTCCTCATAGGGGACTTCAACCATTCTGATATCTTCTGGGGGCACAACACAGCAAGACATAAGCAATCCAGGAGGRTYCTGGAGTGCATTGATGATAACTTCCTCTTCCAATTGATAAAGGAGCCAATGAGGAGAGATGCTTTGCTGGACCTCATACTCACCAGCAAGGAGGTGCTCACTGGGGATGTGAAGATCAAAGGCAGCCTTGGCTGCAGTGACCATGAGGTGTTGGAGTTCAGGTTCCTGAGGGAATAGGGCAAAAAGCAAGCTCACAATGCTGGCATTCAGGAGAGAAGACTTTGGCCTCTTCAAAGATCTGCTTGGAAGAGTCCCATGGGATAAGGCCCTGGAGGGAAGAGGGGCCCAAGAAAGCTGGTTAATATTCAGGGATTACCSCCTCCAAGCTCAAGAGAGCTCCATCCCAACAAATACAAAGTCAGACAAAAATGCCAGGAGGCCTGCGCAGATGAAAGTCGCTCCTGGCAAACTCAAACACAAAAAGGAAGCATACAGAGGGTGGAGGCAAGGATGGGTAACCTGGAAGGAATACACAAACATTGTCCGAGCATCCAGGGATGAARCTAGGAATGCTAAAGCCCAAATGGAATTGAATGTGGCCAGGGATTTCAAGGACAGCAAGCAGGGCTTCTGTCCAGAGGTGACAAAAAGAAGACTAGGGAAAATGGGGGCCTGTTGCTCAATGGGACAGGGGACTAGTTACACAGGACATCATTGAAAAAGCTGAAGTATTGAATGCCTTCTTTGCCTTAGTCTTTACTGGGAAAATCAGCYTTCCGGAGTCCAAGGTCCCAGGGAGTGTAAACACATGGTAGGTAATATCTCAGTAGGGAATGCAACTCCTTAAATAGAATCATAGAATAGTTTGGGTTGGAAGGGACCTTTAAAGGTCATCTAGTCCAACCCCCCTGCCATGGGCAGAGACATCTTCAGCTAGATCAGRTTGCTCAGAGCCCCGTCCAACCTGACCTTGAATGTTTCCAGGGATGGGGCATCTACCACCTCTCTGGGCAACCTGTGCCAGTGTTTCACCACCCTCATTGTAAAAAATATCTTCCTTATATCTAGTCTAAACCTACCCTCTTTTAGTTTAAAACCATTCCCCCTTGTCCTGTCACAACAGGTCCTGCTAAAAAGTCTGTCCTCATCTTTCTTCTAAGCCCCTTTAAGTACTGAAAGACCGCAATAAGGTCTCCCCAAAGCCTTCTCTTCTCCAGGCTGAATAACCCCAACTCTCCCAGCCTTTCTTCATGGAAGAGGCGTTCCATCCCCCCGATCAGTTTCGTGGCCCTCCTCTGGACTCGCTCCAACAGATCCATATCTGTCTTGTGCTGAGGACTCCAGAGCTGGACGCAGTACTCCAGGTGGGGTCTCACCACAGCAGAATAGAGGGGCAGAATCACCTCCCTCGATCTGCTGGTCACGCTTCTTTTCCTGCAGCCCAGGATACAGTTGGCCTTCTGGGCTGTGAGCGCACATTGCTGGCTCATGTCCAGCATTTCATCCACCAGTACCCCCAAGTCCTTCTCGGCAGGGCTGCTCTCAATCCCTTCATCCCCCAGCCTGTATTGATACCGGGGGTTACCCCGACCCAGGTGCAGGACCTTGCACTTGGCCTTGTTGAACCTCATGAGGTTCACACAGGCCCACTTCTCGAGCTTGTCCAGGTCCCTCTGGATGGCATCCCATCCCTCAGGTGTGTCAACACACCACTCACCTTTACAAAGCTATACTTTCCATTGTGTGTGATTTCATTTATTTATTCCTTTTGCAAGCCAAAAGRAAAGATAAGTGTTTGAGTTTCCTATGCTTTATGTTTAGCAGTTGTCAAAGTCTGTTTACATTAAATTACAAGGCTGACATAAACTAGATTGTGTGCATTTTGAATACCTACCTGCCCTTCTCCCTTTGTCCCAGGACAGAGTTGTTCCTTTTCCCATTTATTTTAATGAAATGTGTAGTGCTTAATTGAAATAACGTAATTAAATCAGTAGTGGGTTTTTTTTGGTTTTTTTTTTCTTTTATTCCATGTAGATTTGAGTAATTTACCTACCAAAATGCTAACTTGTTTGCAATCATCTTCTTGCTTAACCTGCCATGGGACATACATCACATTCAGATTTTTCCTAGGATTACTTATACTTTCCCCTCATTTTGGAATTTATCCAGCTTTAACACTGAGGCAATGTTTTATGCACAGAGGTAATTTAGTAACCTGAAGGTACAAAAGCCTCATTTCATAAATGTGCAGATTTCATGAATGTTAATAAAGGCATGGTCAGGTGAATACTAGTGATTGTTTTAGAGTGGGTTAAGTAACTGGCTTATATCTGCTAGTTAGCACCTCTCAGTCAGCATTTTGATGCCTTCTTAGTTGGACCTTATAGGTGATCATGCTTACAGTCCTATTCGGTTGAATGTAAAGTAAAATCAGATTAATTTTAGACTTCTTGATCACAGATAAAATATTTCATTTGAAGAAGGGGTAAAACATTAAGTGCTGCATGGTAATGAGTAAGTGAAGGGTAATGATGGAAGGCCAAGTGYCTGTGAATGGCAAATCATACTTAGCCTCTGACATCCTTTAAAGCTGTCTGAATATTAGCTAAAGCCTAGGAACACAGCCCTGTCCAAACTGAAACTCTTGACAAAACTTTGGTGATTAAAGTCAAACTGGGGCCCTGTGGCTCCAGGCAAGTGGTGGCTCTGAGAAGACTGGTCATGAGCTCAGAGAAGGAAACATCACAGGAGCAAGGCAAGGAGTACAGAGATTGGGGAAAAACATAGTTCTGCAGAAGTCCTCTGAACAGCACGGATTATGGCATGGGGTCTCTCTATTATGATCTATAGCTTTGTGTTTTCTAGGTCCAGGTACATCCATTTTTAGGTTAAGACCTATGGTCCTTCAAATGAAATGTATGCAATGATAAAAATCATAGAGTGGATTCTGATTTTGTGCCTGCTTTTACCACACACAAGAGTCTGAAATTACTTGACTTTTGCTAGCTGAAAATGAGGTGATTACCTTGGCATCCATTGTCGCACTCTGGCCATGAAGAAGCATTATCGCTAGCAATGGCACCTTTTCAAATAATTTCCAGTTTCCTAGGTTCTCCATTTTCAGATAAGTTACAATTTTTCAGTAGTGATTTTAAACCTCTTAATTATTGGCACATGTTCTCAGCCTTAATTCTGGTTTAGAAGGTAGAGTGTGTGTTTGGAAATTATGAAATGTCTGTACTTATGATAAAATGGCCCCAAGGCAATTTTTTTGCAGTGATGGTATGAAAATAATTTTCTCATTTTAGTGCTTATGTATACGGGGAATATATGTACTCATATTTGCCTTGCAAAGAAATGCAATCACTTTTATTTTAGAATGTCACTGATATATGATTCTTATTCAGAAGCTTCTTAGAGAAAAAAATTTGTTGTCTTTCTTAGGCATTTCACTAAAGATTCAAAAAAATCTTACATGATTATGACTGCAGTTTCAGGTGCATTTTCAAAGATCAAGATCAAGTTGATGTCAGGAGGTGATATTATTTTTAAAGAAATCAAGACTATTTTACAATATCTGTTAAAGGGAATGTGCCTGGCCTATTAAAAAGGAATATGTCTGGGCTTATGAGGTTTTCAACAGGTACATAAATTAAGGTTTTATAAAAATAACTTTGGCTGTAAAATTATTTCCTCTGGAGGCTGTCTCAGAGACTTGAGCATCCACATTTGCCACTGCTAATTTCATTCAAAGGATAGGACATCAGTTAAATAGCCTTTATAAGCTTTCCTTTTGCGAAGACCTCTCTCTCTTCCCACCCTCCCCTTGTAAGGAATATAGGCAAAGAAGATAAAATTGCCTCTTGTCAGGGGCAGAAGGTAAAATTGAGGCTGAAGGGCAAAATGTAATAAAGGCTGCGTGTGAGAGCAAATTAGGTGCCTGGCTCTGGGGTTAGAAGACATCTTTTGCATCTGGCTGTCTAGGCTCCCTACATACTGGTGAAAGAACTTTAGGCATTTCAACTAAAGCAATGAGAATGTATAGATTTTATAATCGTGGTACCCTAAGATTGTTAATGTCACATGCACACTGCAATGCATGTTTCCAAAATAATAATAATAATTGCTTGACTGACTGCTTTAAAAAATAATAGTTGACTTACTTATTAAATTCGAAAATATTTAAAGAGATTTCTGCTTCCTGTTGGAATTTTCTTTCTGCCTTCAGAGGATGGCTGTACAATCTTTGATTCAAGACTGGTGTTGGAAGCTTCTGGTAGAGAGGCTCTGTAAAGACAACCTGTGCTCAGTAATTTCTTCCTGACTTACTAAGCTATCCCCTGAAATAAATGCTTACTACCTGCTTTTCTTAGCGGAGGTGGGGAGGGAGAGGCACCTACTGAGTGTTACATGGCTGCTGGCTGAAGATGTTTTGGATCATATCCTGYAGTGGAGACCCTGACGCCTGGCAAAATCTTGTTTCAGGAGTTTGTGTGGATCTAGAGCCCAATTCTTTTTCCTAGCTGTGTTTATTTCTCTGTAGTAAATTATTGAGGTGAAAGAATATTAATGGGTCCAGGAAAAGAAGGTCTGTTTCCAGTTATCATTAAGACACAGAGCTATATTCTTCCTGCTAATTACACTAGCATTAGAAGAGCTTAATTTCTGATCTTATGAAGGGAATCAGATAGCTGGGAGAAAGTCAGAGAAAAGGCTTATCTCAGAGAGTTTCAGGCAGATTTCCAGAGTTGCAGTGGAAAGTGTTTATGGGAAGAGAGAGAGATCAGGCAGGGCCTGGCAGTTCAGAAGATCTGTGAAGAAAAAGAGGTACGGTGCCACTCCAACGGAGGCCAAGCCAGAAGACTTTATCCCTTTGTCTGCATGGCTGCTATAAAACTCGCCCAGCAGAAGTGTGGTGATTTGGAGCTGAATCCACRTCTCCGAACCCAGCCTCTGTGTTCTGAGTTGGCAAGGGAGTCCATAAGATTGCTAGGCTTCTCTTTGCCTCAGAAAGATATAGGGATGTATAAATTCTACTTAAAAGTCTTATCTTCACTGTCCAAGGCTTCAGTATTCATAAATTAATATTAAAGCTACTTTGCACAGATACCTTTGGAAAGAATCAATTGACACCARCCCACATCAATCCCTGGATGATTCCACAGGCTGCAAAAGGTGTTTAAGATTAATATTTGTCCCATGTGCTCTGCTGATCGCTTGTTTGAACAAAGAATCTGCCCTGTAGGTTCAGCTTCTACAGTTCTTAAACATCTGATTAACTCGAAGTGAGGACATCAGCAATAATAAGCTAATAATGTAGTTTAAACATGGGCAACAGATAATTCATAGTGCTTATGTTTTCATGTAAGATTTAGTGTTTCTTCCTGGGAGAATGAAGCTGATATTTCAGTAGCAAATATCTATTTCACTCCTGAGAGACCTTAATTTAGCTGAGCATATGTCACAAATAAAAAATATTAGAATTAGACTGAAAGAAAAAAGACCCATTTCCTTTATTAAGATCTCAATCAGGGCTTCTCACTGTCTTAATTCACTGAAGTGAAATTTTACATAATGATGTAGAAAAGGGAAGATTTAAGAAATAGATTTTTCTAAAAGAATCTGACATGTTATTTCATGGTCTAATGAGCCTCTGCTGTTCCTTGTAAGCTTTTAACAAGCTGTAAGAACACATTGGAATTATTGTAAGACATTCTTTCCTCTTTTAAGATACTTAAAGGAGAGACTGACTTGCATCATGTTGTGGTTTTCAATTTCAATTCTATCAAATTTAATTAAAAAAAAAAGAAAAAATAATAGCATACAGGTTTTCTTTTCCCAAGCAATGCATAACAATGTTTTGAAAAATAGAGCTTTTCCTAACAATCATGGTGTTAAATGCCAAGTTTTCTCTTTACTGCTTCTTACAGTTCCTATGRTCAAGATTCAAATCAATCTGGATTTGTTGAAAGTTTCTCGAAGGCAATAATATCTCAGATATAACTTTTTTTCCTTAGTTTGTAGGTGCTTTCTTAAATGTTTGTTTKGGGGTTTTTTTRCTTGKTGTCTATGTTTTTTGAGATGAGCCATATCGCCGTTAGGTTTCATATGCTCACTTATGTTTAGCTGGATATCTGGAGGTTTTTCATTATTTGGACTGCCTTAGATTTTCCCATGCATTCGGTATAAATTAACTGGCTGATTTTGTAGGCAATATTTAACTGAATCCACTGCTTGTCAAAGAAGGTGGAGACTTGTCATTTAGTGTTAGGCTAGCTTATATCACAGATTTGTATTTCATCTTCTCTGAAAATGTGATGCTGGAACCGTATGTTGCTGTATAAATTTGCTAGCTTTCTAGTTCTTTGAAAAGACCTTTATTGTAACTTGCATAATAATCTGTGAAATATATTAAAATTCACTGTTGTTTACTCCACTTTATTTTTTTTTTTCTTTCATGCAGAAGGGATGACAGTGCCTAAATGCCTGCTTACATGTATGCAAAGTTCTGAATGACTGGAATAATCTTATTTTTGAAACTTTTGGTATCTCTTGAAATACTAGCGTTCTAACAGTAGAGGCCAACAGATTTGCAGGATGCTTTCAAAACAGGCATGGAGGCTCTCAGAAATCCAGGCTCCTTAGACTAGTTAGGCCCCAAATAAGCTTTAAATGGGGAAAAGCAAGCAGTTCAGTGCTGCTGGTCTCAGTTGTATCTTTGCAAAGCTTTCTTGCTAAGCAAATGACAACCTCAGTCTTATGCCTTTGGTCACAGGTAGACCTTGCAGCCCTGGTGGTTCTCTATCACTTCTGCATTTGAGGTTAATCACATGAACCCAAGCACATTGCTGCTGCTTTGCCACCAGCAACAGGCTGAAAGGGGATTTCTTGGCTTTATTTTCTGCATGTAGGATGGTTGCTCTAATGAAGCAACATGATATAGCTGTTTTTCTGGTCCAGGCATTTACAGATATGCTTTCTAATGGAAATGCTTCATGTCCAATGGTTAATGGAGGAGCACTGGAAAATGCCAGAGGAAACCTACCTCTCTTCCAAATTTCTTGGTGCTTCTTACATTATCTTCTTGTATATAATCCTCTATCTCTGATGAACTGTATTCCCTTAAAATAAGGACTTTATGAAAATAAGTTCCCAAATAACATGTAACCTCATCTAACCTTTAGAAAACCAGACACAGTGAAGGAGGAGATTTCACCAAAGGACTATTAAAGTTTAGGGTAAGGCTGAGGCAACCAGTCAGTGGTCTATTCTGAAATCTGAAACACTATGTTCTTTTATTACCACCGCTCCCATACAGTTATCATTGTTGAATGTGGCAGAATTTCTTTATGCATAGTTAACATGTTATACGCATCAAAATATGATACTGTTCTGTGTGTTCAGTGTATGCAGTACTTGGAAAAGATACTGCTTACACTTGCTATCACACATGAAACATCACAATTTCAAGCTTTAGTATTTGCATATGAAGTCTACGGGAGATTGGCTCCTTAATATAAACAAGAAGTATAACTATAAAATAAATCCAAAAATTGGGAGAGAGGCCAATTCAGAGAGACWTCAAATTTCTGCTATAACTCATATATACATTCATGTTTATCCTTAGCGAACTAAGAAAAAAGAAGCATAAAAAGCTAATAGTGGTGCCATACATTTTTTTTTATATTTCGGTAATGGATTCCTTAAAAACCGCAGTGACACCAGATTATTCATATCTACAATTACCTTTGAACTTAAAAAAAAATAAATCAGAATGTCTGGACCATTGAAAGAGAGGGGGAAAAATGCTATAAATGAACTTCAGTAAATGAAAGCTAGGAATATTATACTGAGGAGCTTACTTGTGCTGTCTTACCCTTCCCTAGTCATCTGCTTTTGGAGGGAATATCTTGGTCTAACTGAATCCTTCAACATCGCTGCTTTCAGTTTCCATCATTTCAATTCACCTTCCCATATATCCATTTCTCAGCATGTGCCCAGCTTTAAACACTGCAGTAATCCCATTAGATCAAATGGGAATGCTTTCGTCCTTTAAGTTTAGTGCATGGTTAAGTTTTCAGAGCATCAAGACAGCACTTAGAGTATGACTTGTTTGGAAATTTAAAGGCAGCATTCAGAATGCAAAAAGGAACAACATGAAGAGCAGCACCTCTTTTTAAGTGTTTTTGAGGCTGCAAAACCAGCTGCARTAGTATTATTCTATAATTTAATCTGCAGAAAATGTCAGATTTAGTTGTAAAGTCATGGAATCCTTTCATATTATTGCCCAGACTGTTGCATATAAAACTGTTGGGACYGAAGATTAATTATTTGCAGCACAGGCTCTTAAGTCATTAAAAACTGAGATAAGCTGAAGCCAAATCTGTTTTGTTGCACTTTTAAATGTAGAGAGCCATCACTATGAGCAGAAATTAGTTCCCTTATTTTTCTTTGTATAGCTATAAATAGGAAATGTGATTTCATCCATTTATAAATGAGGACCTTCATTATTCATTTGTGGTTTGTTATACATACAAGCTAAATCTGTCCTTTCATATGACACAGAATGAAGATCCCTGTCAGCTGTAATTGCTGTATGTGGAAGACAAGTACTACATTATTTTTGCTCGGTGGAGTGAATATTTGCCATGTTTAATACCATAAAAATTGATTTTCTCATGAAGTAATCAATAATCTGAGGCTAAAAGTGCTGCCATTCCTTTCTCATTCTTCACTGTTGACAAGYTGAAATCCCAAAGTACTTATTCATTTCTGTGAGTATTGTTTTTTTTAAGCAGAAGCCATACATATGAATGCCAAAAGAACTGACACTAACTGAGAGAAGAGCTGAGATTCTTATCAATACAAGTACAAGGAACTGACAGGGACCTGCATTCCAGCTCTCGTCAGCCACTGGCAATTGGGCAATAGAGCTTTGATCAAGAAGGATCCGTAAGACATCCTGTCTTCATGTTCTGACATAGCACATCTATAGAATGCTTATAATCAAGCAAGAAGTAACAATAGCCACACCTGAAATGTGCCAGAGGAAGAGAACACGAGAGRTCAGATTTCAATAGAATAGCAACAGAATTGGAGACTCCAGATACCAAACGTGGTGATTGGGTCAAGCCTGAGGTAGTAAGCCTGATCTATCAGCTAAGCTTCTGACAGGTCTACCATCTTAAAWCCTGTCTGGCTGCATGTGGTCTCCACAGAAAAGCCCCTTCCCACCCCGCAAAATTCTAGAAACTATACATCAAAGGGAGATATAGGAGGGATCTTTTCTGAATGCTGCAGGGAACTGAAAAGCACAGGATTAACATAGTCTAAATATGGTGCAAACAGACAGTGATCCAGTTTTGTCTTGGATCCCCTGGGCAATGACAAGGTAAAGAGCAAATGTCTTTAAAAGGAAAAAACAAGTCCTATATTTGATACAGATCTTCTGGGCAAAAGCAATATTTTGGGCTCGAGGTGAATATTACTGGAACCACACAGTTTCCAAAATGGGTTGCTGAAAGTTAATTAAATGCTTACACTTGGAGCGAAGCCTTTGGTGGTGCTGAAGATTTGTGACTCTCTGGAATGTTTTCCTTCATAAAATGATTACTTCAGAATTTTTCTGCATCTACAGCCATCAAATGAGCCAATTCTTATGAAGCTGAGCTATATTAAAGGGCTTCTTGGACTCAGTATTGAGCATCATCACTTAAAAATTATCTTGGAGACATGTTCTCTCTATCAATGTGTGCTTTCCTCCTGCTAGCAGCTTCATTCTGGCATCTGTGTTAATAATTCCCTGAGGCAATTCTCTCAGGGCATGTCCTGCAAAAAATAGTGCTTAAGCTTCCTTSTCATCTCTGTAGTCTGTATACCTTGTCCAAAATGAGCTGCACTGAGAAGTGCTGGAAGAAATGGGGGAGAATTACCATTGCTTTTCCCTAAGGCTGAGATTAAAAACATTTCCCTTTATGTTATTCCTTCCAAAGGCAGGAAGTAAGACATTTTCCTCTGCTGTCTGTTCCTGTGAATATTTATTTAAATAAAATCTGTAATTCTGCTTTCTGTTGACAAGAATTTTTGCTCTAAGACAATTCAGAGATTTCTGTTTTTTTGTAAGAAAGTTGGTGGAATATAAAAACTTCTTAATTTAACAATAGGCTTGATTCAGACCAGTGGTATTTGGCTGCTATTCTGCAAATGTTTGTGCAACAGAAAACTTTGCACATTAATACGTAATTTCAGCAGGTTTCCTTTTTCGCTTATAAGTAAGTATAGCCTTTAAGTTACTAGCCAAATCTCTGCCTGTATTCTAAAATAATCACGTAAATGCTGGGTGTTTAGTTTTTGGTTTTGGGTTATTTTTTTTTATTATTTTATTTCATTTTGGTTTTAATTTTGGGCATTGGGAATAAAATTATAAAATGTATTTTCACACATCTTTTTATGAGGATCCAGATTCTCATGTTTACTGTGTGAAACATCATTCTGCACAGGCTTGATACATGCCATGAACTGTCCTGTTTAACAAGTCTCAGAAAATMATTTCATTTCCCCTGTACTAGTCAAGTTTAGCTCTTTGATTAAACAACACACAACAGGGTTTAAGTGCTTAGAAATACTTTGCTAGCTCTGTGTCCACAAGATGTCAGTGTGGATTCTTAATTAACTTCCACTATTACTCTCTGCCTTATGACATTGCTGCAAACAACGGTGACAAACTTGGGCAACCCCTTCTGCAGACATTTCCTTCGAAACTGAAAGGGATATTCGTCATGTAAAAATCCCATTATTGACCTGGGTCTGATCTTTGCCATTTAAAGGCACGTGTGGATCAGGCTGTTGTCTCTAATCCTCCCTTGGAGGAGAATTGCTAAGCTTTGGATGTGTCTGTTGAACAGCAGACACCCGTGAAGCTGGTCTGACAGCTGACAGTAACAGGGCGGGTGGGTTCGAGCAGTACAAGATATTGCTGAGTGTCGAGTATCCAATCTGGAGCAGAAACAAGATGCTAATGGCATGGGGCTGTAAAAGCTAACTAAAACTGCTCAGAGGCAAGGCTTGTTAGGCTAGGATCATTGCASTGTTAATGTAGCGTAATGATTTTTTTTAACATGAATTAATTTTCTGCATTGGCTTGCATTGCATCTTGTGGGTGCTAACATGTAGTTGGCTTTAATTGGTTATCTCAGTCTAACTAACGTTGTTTGGCAATAGGTGCTGCATATTCATCTCCTTCTGTTTAAAGCCTATTAAGCTTGGTGATTTTAGTTCAGGTTGTTTACTGTGTCTTGCTATATACACATCCCTGTAGTGGGGCAAAAAGCCAGCAGAATTTGGTAAGCTTTCAATGCCCAAATAGCTGTTGCTTAACTCCCACTGAATTTCATCTGAGTTGCCAGCTTTTGCTGAGGAGAATTCAATTGACCTTACTACTATGAATATGTAGCACATAAGAGGCATTTAATCGTCTCACACACCAGCGCTTTGAAAACCTACTTGAAAACTCTGAAGAGATCCTGATAAACATTTTATTAGAATGCATTTTTAATCAAAATAGTTTACTTCATGCAGCTAGATATAGGAGCCATTTACCTTTTTTTTTTTTTTKCTTTAGATAAATGAACTAAAGTGAACTGATTAGTAGACTACTTTATAAATAACATTCTTTCAGTGAGAGTTGAAGACAAACAATGGCTTTGAACTAAAATTATGATCTACAGAAAACATTTTCTAGCAGCATGCATAAAAAGAATGTGAGTGATGTGCCTTGTATAGCAGAACGTKGTTCTGCTGTTATCAAAGCCAAAGCTGCTTTTTCTAGGCAATTAAAAAGATCATTAAAAATTTATCCTTTGCCTATCATAAGGAAGATCACAATATTTTCAGTAAACATGGAAGTGATATAATACAATAAAAATGTTAAAGAAGAATTCAGGTTGCAAATGTAAATATATATTTTAATTTTGTTTCATAAAACACATTTTTCTTGTACTATTGCAGTACATAAAGATGAACCGATATGTTCTTCAGTCTAATTTTTATATCTCACCTTTCTGAGTAATTCCAATTCTGGTCATCCTTAAACGTTGCTTATTGTATTAGTGGGTAAGCTGGGAACTAGAGRTGTGAGAGTCTGAAGAATCACTGTGTGCTTCCCATGTTTATTACACTGTGAAAAGCTGCACTGTTGCTTAAAATAAGATGATGAGATATTGGATCTCAGATATTTGTGTGGGAAAATTATTTGTAAATGTTAAGATGGTATATCACTGTTCACAACTAATAACTTGACTCTCTGAAGTTTTATGATTCTCCAACTACTTATCATGTGCCTGGCCTATTTTCAATTTTTGTGTTACAGGAGCCTTCTCTCTTATTCCCTTTGTCAGGGACCTTAGGATTAGATATGATGGAAAGTTCCCAATTTGGGAAAATACTCAGGTATTCGTGTGGGTCCCACTGTCTCAAATGAAACAAGAATGGTCTGGGATTTCAGCCCGTGCAAACATCTTTTGTTTCATGCAAACATTATAGAAGAAAATGTCAAGTGTAGAATATAATTCTTGTGAGTACCATATGTTCTGCTTACTCAGCTGAATAATTAGTCTGTCTTTGCTATAGATTCAGTCTTTGGTACTGAACACCTGGTTTTTGCTGTTTTGAAACAAGATCCCAATTCCTAAAAAAMCATGATTCTGTGATGATAACTGATGGCCCTTTATCACATAAATAAGTTCACTATCTTTGGCAGATGTATGTGTATATACTGCCTTTGGCTCTTCTTTATCTCTGTGTTTTTTAGTGTATGTTAGCAAGCAGTATTCTCCCATCCGTAAAACCATTGTAATTTTCAGGTGTAAAGAACTATGACAGTTCAGAGAAATAGCCTTCAGCTTCTACAACAAATAGGAATATTCTTTTAAGATGCTGCTATCAACAGTAACCAACTGGACTACCATGTGTTGATAGAGGTTAGCAAGAGCTAAAGGACAGTTAGATATATACCCCATACCTTTAACCTTGTCAGAATGTGTTGATGTTACTTCAGTGAGATTTTACCTTATTTCTGGTTGAAGGAGTTGCTGAAGGAAGCTAATACCTTGCTGGCTGCTTCTTTGGGTCTGAGCTTGCAGACCATTAGCTGAAGAAGCTTTGATGACCTGCATAAGGGCAAAATGACCCCCTTTAATAGGTATGGAATCAACAGTAAAKATGCTATTCTGGCTGATGAACCTTTCAATACCCATGACCATATTTCGAGATGGTCAGATGACCATGTATGAACAATACTGAAGCTTCTCACATTTTYCATCTGGTCTCTTAAGCAAAAGAAGTTAAGTCTTTTGTCACTCTCTTAATTCTTCCCTAGAAATATGAACACTTTGGACAGTTTAAACAAAATTTAAAGGATGTGAAAAACACTTCCAAGATGATATTTAAATTCCTTCAACCTCCACCAAAGTTGTGAGGAGAAAGAATCAAATCACTTCCCCTCATGGAGAAAAAAGCAAGTGGTATCTCATGGAAGGGCAACACAAGAGGGCATGAGCAGCTCAGAATGTTGTTGGAGTGCTGTCCTGGTTTTGGCTAGGATAGAGTTAAATTTCTTCCTAGTGCTATGTTTTGGATTTAGTATAAGAAGAATGTTAATAACACACTAATGTTTTTAGTTGTTGCTAGGTAATCTACTTTCAAAGGACTTCTCATAGTCCCGTGCTCTACCAAGCGCACAAGAGGCTGGGAGGGAGCAGAGCCGGGACAGCCAGCCCAGCTGGCCGACAGGGTATTCCATACCATGTGACGTCATGCCCAGTATATGAAGGAGGGGGGAAGGGGTCCCGGAAGGAGCRATCGCTTTGGCTATTGTCTCGGCGGGTGGTGAGCAATTGCATTGTGCATCACTCATTTCATATATTGTATCATTAATATATTATTACCATTGTTATTATTATTATTCCTTTCTTTTCTTTTCTGTTCTATTAAACTGTCTTTATCTCAATCCGTGATTTTTTTTTTCCAATTCTCTCCCCGTCCCGCTGCGKGGGCGGGGGAGAGTGAGCGAGCGGCTGTGTGGCGTTTGGCTGCTTGCCAGGTTAAACCACTACAAGTGCCTTGTTGATAACGTGCTGACACAGGTGACTAAGAAGCTGATGACAGGAGATGCTGTGATGGACSTTACTCTTATAAAAAAAGAACTGACCAGGGATGTGAAGGCTGAAGGCAGCCTTGGCTGCAGAGACCATGTGTTCAGGAGTGGAGTTCAGGATCCGGAGATGAGGGATCAAAGCAAAAAGCAGGATCACAAGCTTTGAATTCAGGAGAGAAGACTTTGGCMTGTTCAGGGACCTGCTTAGAAGAATGCCATGGGAGACAGCCCTGGAGGAAAAAGGAGTCCAGGAGAGCTGGKAGGTTTTAAAGGATTGCCTCTGCCAAGCTAAGAAATTGTCCAACCCCATGTGCAGGAAGATGGCAGGTGGCCTGCATAGATGAACAAGTAGCTCCTAAATAAACTCAGAATAAAGAAGAAACACACAAGAGGTTGAAGCTGTTTCAGGTAACGGTGGAGAGAAGAAATATAGAAACATAGTTCAAGTGCGCAGAGATGGGGTTAAGAAAGCCCATCTGGAACTGAATCTGGAGGGGAACAGGAAATATCACAAGATGGGCTTCTACAAGTACAGTGGCAGCAAAAGGAAGACKAGGGAAAACATGGGTCCTTTGCTGMACTCAGTGGGGAACCTAGCGAAAAAGTATGAGGAAAAGGCTGAGGTACTCAATGCCACCTTTGCCTCAGTCTCTACCATAGGATTTGCCTTCAGGAATATTAGGCCCAGTGGGAAAGCCCAAAGCAAGGAAAACTTAGCCTGGGTAGAGGAGAATTAGGTTAGGGAACATTTAAACAAACTGTATGTTTGGGACCTGACAGGATCTACCCACAARTATGGAGGGAGCTGGCCAATGTCATTGCCAATTATCTTTGAAAGGTCATGGTGATCAGGGAAGGTTTCTGAGGACTTGAAGAAAGCAAATGACACTCCTACCTTCAAGAAGAGCTAGGAGGATCTGAGGAACTATAGGCTGGTCACCTTCACCTTGATTCTGGGGAAAGTGGTGGTGCAAATAATCCTGAAAACCTTTTACAAATTTATAAAGGACAAGAAGGTGATAATAATAAATTACAAATTATATAAAGGACAAGAAGGGCATAATCAGTATGGATATAATGAAGAGGAAATCACGCTTAGCCAACTTGATTGCTTTCTGTGAGGAAATGACTAGCTAGGTGGATAAGGGGAGAGGACTGGATATTGTTTACTCTGACTTTAACAAGGCTTTTGACACTGTATCCCATAACATACTCATAGACAAAGTATGAAGCACAGACTACACAAGTGAACAGTGAGGTGGACAGAAAACTGGGCTCAAAGGGTTGTGACAGGCCATCCGGAGGCCAGTCAATAGTAGTGTAGCCCAGGGTACATTATGGGGCCAATACTGTTTTAACATTTTCATTAATGACTTCATTGATGAGACAGACAGCACCCTGAACAAGTTTTTAGATTATATCAAACTGACGGGATACACCAGATATCACTATGATATACCAGTTGGTTGTTGCCATCCAGAGGAACCACAATAGCTGAAGTAAAGGTCCAATAGGAATCTCATGAAGTTTGAGAAAGGGAAATGCAAAGTCCTGCATCTGGTGAGGAATAACGCCAGGCACTGGTGCACACTGGGGGCTGACCAGCTGCAAGGCAGCCTTACAGAGAAGGYCCTAGGTGTGAACAGTGAACATCAAGTTTAACACCAGCTGACAATGTGCCTTTGCAGCAAGGAAGGCCAATAGCCTCCTGGGCTGCATCAAGAAAAGTGTTGCTAGCAGGCCAAGGGATATTATTCTTCTCCCCTACTCAGCACTGGTGAGTCCGCATCTGGAGCACTGTGTCCAGTTCTGGGCTTCCCAGTGCAAGAGAGACATGGGCTTAATGGAGCAAGYTGMCTGAAGGGCCATGAAGGTGAYTAAGGGACTGAAGCACCTGTCATATGAGGAGAGGCTGAGAGAGCTGTGACTGTTCAGTCTGGCTCAGRGGGGATCTTATCAAYGTGGATTGATATCTGGTCRGAGGGAGTAAAGAAGATGGAGCCAGAGTCTTTTCAGTGGTATCCAGTGGATAGACAAGAGGCAATATGCACAGATTGAATTGCAAGAAATTCCATTTAAACCTAAGGAAAAAAAAATACTGTGTGGGTGGTGAAGCACTGGAASAGGTGKCTCACARAGGTTGCAGAATTCCCTGTGTGGATCTCGTCATATCATTGATTTTTAAGGAGAGCTCCCATCTGACTTCAGAAATGAATCCCATTTAAGAACTAAGTGCATAATTTGCACTCAATTTCAATGTTACGATAATGTGTCCTCTCTGTTGGCAGAGGAATCACCCACTACTAGTCTCAGTAGCTATTTTGATTGCACCAAGACACTTTTTTTTTTTTTTTTGAGGTTGAGCCATCTGATCAGTTTCACTCTGAAATGAGATTTAGAAGTGCTTTCTATTTATTTCAGATGTGGACTGCTTTGGAGAAGACTGACTTCATGTTTGAAGTTAGAAAGTCAGATTTCTACTGTTTATAACCAAGTTAATGTATGTAATATTCTCTGAACATATGAAGATTGTGGTATCCATGCAATGTTGTCATTTCAGGGTTGCCTTTCTGCAGGTCCGTTTTTGAATTGGTGCAATGAGGCATAACACAACTGAGGCAAAACTCACACTGGTACCGCTGTTAACTCCATCACACTTGTGTTAATTCCCACGCAAAGCCCAGATTGGTGCCACCATTTCGCCATGTGCTCTTACTTCACTACTTGCTTTACAGACATATGCAAGGTAGTGGACCTCATCTACTGTCTCAGCAATCTCTGGTTGTGATAAGTTCTCTGTAGACAGAGCACCACAAACCAGCTAAAGAAGAGGATGAAATTCCACTCRCTTTCAGCCAAACACTAATGCAGAAGCCACCTTTAGTAACTTAAGTGCTCTCAGTTGTCTCCCTTAGGAAGAAACTCTCCCACAGTGATAAAGAATAGCCTTTGAACAGAATATCTGCAATCATTTCTCCAAATCTAGGGGTTTATTTCTCTAGAAGCTCAAACTCGTCATGCTCAGTAGTTTGGTCTTTATAAAGATGGTCATGTGACCTCTGAATTCAGAGTGCATGCCTTTTGCTGAAATGATAATGACATCAATGTTTATAAACGTACACTTGGTCTAAAAATAAAACCAGAATTTTGTCAATGTTGTCTAAGCAAACTCCATAACATTATTTCAAGATGTTATCTAGGAAAAGAATTTCTCACACTGAACTTATCCATGATTTTGTTCCACTCAATTTTTAACATGATCCCCTACGGTTATACRTATTTCTTGGAGTCTTATTCAGCTAGAAAGCGGATGCTATGATGGAAATATGGTCTCCTCTGAGAGTAAAGGGGAGTGTGTTCTTGTCATTACAGTGCTGCCCAGAGATAGAAGAAATTTCGGGTTAATTCCAGTGTTTTTCTTAAGCTTCATGTGTGATTATTGGCAAGGTGTTTTAGATGAAAATTACCATAATAATGTCAGAGCTGRAGTTGTACCAAATGCTTCTAACTCMCTTCCCCTGCTAATTTCTGTGATCTTTGTTCTCAAACTGGGGTAGAAATTCTTCTGTACTGTTCTCTGTCTTCCTGAATATTTAGATTATAAGGTGTTTGGTTCATGGGTTGACTCTTAATGCATGTTTTTATCATGTTTACACTCAATAGCACCACTGTCTGGATAGGGAATTTTAGTAGCAATAACTACACATTAAAAAAATCATCCTAACAACTTGAAGAGGGTAAATTGGAATGACACATTAAGTAATACTGCCAAGCTATATACCTTTCATCTAATCTAATTATAAAGATGCTGTGCCTACACAAACATTAGTAAGGATTGACTTAATTTATTGAARGGTGCTGCAAAAGACTTCTGAAGCACCATTACCTTGCTCTGAATGTTAGAATAACAATAAAAAAAAAAGTCCTCATTCAATACATGTAGCTTTGGGACCTGCTTCAAGTCCTCATTCAATCCGTGTAGCTTTGGGACCTGCCAATAAGCCTGTTTGAAGGCTTTATATAAATCAATGCAAAYCAAAACAAAATCCGTAAGATAACCCTCAAGCAATTGGTTAATCCTTGTTWTTCCCTATTGTCTGGGCCAGGAGTTTAATTAGGCTTCTCAAGASACCACTACAGTGTGTGTCTCTGAAAATCAGTGTCATTGACATTGTGTTATTGGAACAATAATATACCTGTTGCTGCTGTAAATGACTATTTAATATCCCAAAATTGGTCTGGTTTCTGAGAGATCAATGAGAAGTAGTTTATCTTTTGTCACAGGGGAATTTATGATTATGCCTTAATCTTATTATAGCTCTCAAGCAAATCAAATAAAGTCTTATTATAGCAATACAGTTGCACAGAGATAGTGTAGTTTAAGGTTTTGTTGGCATGTCCATTATAAATCTTTTATGCCAAGRAAGTATAACTCAGTTGTATGCATTGGCTCTGAGGTAAAGCTTGGCAAAGTGATCTTATCACTGCAGGAGATTATTTCCAAATACAGTTCCAATGAAATAATTTTTTAGTGTGTGAATGATAAGATGCAGCAGAATATAACTTTACCAGTGACAGATATCTATATTTAGGTTTCTGTTCATTAAAAACAGGAAAGTAAAAAATCTAATCCTCTTTCCACAACTGCTGAGGAGAAGATATGTTCAGGATAGCTGAACTCAAAACATCTTTGAGCACCTAAAAAAGGAGGGCTAATCCTGGTCCCATTGAAGCCTGCTAAAGATTTTCCATTGACTTCAGAAGGGTAGAGATTTTAAGCTGAACCATTATATGCTCATTCAGAAATGGAATTTCTTTTCCACTCTCAGTCTGGCTGACTGAGAATTTTCCTCATGATTTGCATTCGTTATTATTGGTGTCAGTAGTGTAAAATGTCAGTTGAATGTAATTTGCTTGGAGAGGATGGATTACGTAATAAGATACAGGCAGAACTTTATCCAATCCCACTGAATTCACTAGCAAGCGTTCTATTGACTTCAACATCCAGAAAAACTGGTGTTTAAATACTGAAAGCAAGGTATGCACAGATATTAAAAAAAAAACCACAGGATTTTTCAGTGTTTTGGGATTATCTAATAGTTTTGATTGTCACYGCTGATGCAAATTAGGTGGTATTTTAAAGTACCAGGACAGCATCAAGCTGCTGCTTGTACTGAACCCAATATTTCTTAGGGTGAAAAAACAATACTGGTCACTTGTAGACTTGGGGGGGGGCGGCCGGGGGGAAAGCTGAGATAACTTAAAACCAAATCAAATGCATTTGACATTTTCCAAAAACTTTTGGCAACAATTAGAAGAAAAGTTTGTGGTTAAAAGACTATACTGAAAAATCAAGTTTAGAGTTATAGAATGGACATGGTAAAATGCCTTCCTGGAAAATCGCTAATTACAAGTGACTGTGTATTTGGTATCCTAGATGGCTTTTRGATCAATAAAATTCAAGTTCAGTGTTTATTTTACAGTAACAGTCAAGTAACAAGGAAAACCAAGAAATATAATAATGACAAATAGTTTAAACATCCACTATTTACCTCACTAAGACAACAAAGATGATTCTATATGGAATTATGCATTATTCCATTAATGCATGCATCTTTGGTTCACAACACTCTTGTAGAGTTCATGCATGCTTTTAAGTCCCACTGACTAGTACCATAAAAGGGAAACTTAGAAGATATTTCAGGAGATTTGAAAATAAAGTGACTAAATCTCATTAACTTTCAGGTATTTTGAACATCTTGACTCATATGAGAGGAGAAAATTATAGACCTAAATCCTCCAAACTTTTGAGTAGGTACTTCTGATCTGTAACTYTTGGTTATAGATTTTTGATGGAAAAACTGATATTACCATTTTTAATTTAGAATCATCTCAAAATCAATCATAGAAACATAAGTCTAGAAGGAATGGAGTGAGACCGTGTGCTCTATTCACTACCTCATTTGTATCGTACTTGTCAGGGGGTGCCTAATCCGTCATTAAAGATCTCTGATGCTTAAAGAGCCTGAAACTCCCCAAGAATTCAGTGCTTTTCTATCCTTATCCTTATCCTTATCCTCATCCTTATCCTCATCTTTTTTTCTGAGAGCAAATCTGAATATTCCCTTGTGCATTTGAAGTTTGTTACTACGTGACCTACTCCCCAACAGCATGGGGAACAGACATTGGCATTCCTCTTTGTAAGAGTCATATTGAAACACGCTGAAAACTGTTGTTCTATCTTCATGMCCTCTCCACTCCTTTCCCATCTCCATTCTGAATTTTGAACAAATGGGAACTTTTTGTAATTCAGTCATTGTTCTCAGTTATCATTTTCTAGCTCAGTCTTTGCTTGGMCAAAACTTGGCATGATATTCCAGCAGAGGCCTTACCAAGGCTCTGGTGACTTAAAGGTTTGTGCAGGCCCCATAGGTATGTATATATATATATTTGCCTTTCATGTTGTTTGCATATTTTGCAACATATTATTGCTCAGTTCTTGCTCAGCTTCCTATTCAAGATAACATCATCCTTTTCTCTGAAAAACTGTCACCTGGCAGTTGTTTATCTATTTTCTCTTTAGTACAATAGACTCTTTATCCTTAATGATATAGAGATAWTTTCTTTTTTCCCCAGACAATTTTTATTTTTCCAGTTTATTAACATCATTTTCTAAGCCTGTCCATCAGGTTCCTGGTAGTCATTCTCAGCTTAGCATCTTCAGTTTTAACAAGGGTAGTCTCTTTTTCATCATCCAAGTTATCAGCAAAACTACAGAGAGGGCCAGGTTTAGGGATTTCTAGTGTAACGATGACCAGTAATCATTATAATTACGGGTTTTTTTCAATCAGTTTTGTACTCTTTTGTAACCTCGATAGTACTCCATTATTTTGTTTATGAAAAGTCATACAAAACAGCCAAGAGCCTTAACAGAAGGCAAGATATTTGATTTAAATTGCTTTTCCCATCACAGGAGGAATGGGGATGCTGTACTTGACAAAMTCATATAAACTTGCTCCTTATCGTCTTCTATTCCACTAGATGATTACAGACTTTTTATTTGTTCTATTGGTTTTCTGGAARTGGAAATTGACAGGTCTGTAATTCTAGTGTAAAAACTCCATCTTTTTTGATCTTCTGATCTTCTTCCCATAGATTCTCAAGAATACTTAGCAGTATTATCCTTTTTAGCTAATTCTGCTTCAAAGAAAGAGCAAAAGTGAAATAGGGAGAACAGGGAAAGTGAGAGTGTTTTTATGTTTATATTTTTAGTCCTTTTTAAAGGTCTCATTGAAGAAGTGCATGAAAGTGGGCTTGTGTTTTGTTTGGGAAGATTTAACACTACTGCTGTTCATCCTTGCTATCTTGGTACATCATTGCAAATTGATCAAGGCTTATAGCCCCTCATAGACTTGAACACCAAAGAAATACGGAAGAAAAATTTGTTTCTCTCCCCACAGAATTTACGATCTTGGTTTAGTTTTATCTGAAATGAATCTAGTTCACATGCTCTGGGGCTACACTGTGACACAAACMAAAGCACAGTAAGTAAGGGGCAATTAGGAGTTTTCCTTCTGCAGTGCAGTTCTTATTCACACTAAAGCACTATATATTTTCTAGGGATACTCCCAGAATTTTGGATAATGAGCTGGCTGGTATCCCTAATGTTAAAAGACATCATCTAACTTCAAGGAGTTCCTAGCCAGTTCAACAGTCAYTTATGCATCTAGCCACCATTAGTCTTGGGTTTCAAATATGGCATGGAGGTCACTTTTGTAGGAACATGTAGATTCTGCATCTTCCTTCTGCCTTAATTCAAGGCTGGAAAGCTGAAATACAGTTGCTTTCTCTATTTCTGATTTGCTTTGCCAAAACTCAATGTATGGCCTGTGTTACAGATAAATCTGAGGATTCTACAGGGTGGCAAAAAGTCCAGCACCTTCTAGAACTATAAAGCTTTTTGTGATCATTGTGGTTACTCAGAGTCTAGTTAAATGAGTCTTGCTGTGTGTGAAATATGGAGGCTACGCTAAAGAGAATGTGTATATGTACGTGGACATGTACAGACATATATTTAAGTTGGTTTTTTCCTTTGTTTACTGTGCCTTTACATATGCCTTGTAGCAGCATAGTAATGAATGAGGAAAGGGCATCGTTAAACTATTCAACTAACTAAACATCTTCAAATTAATTGGTGGTTTTCTTTGCTCCTTGGAAGGGTGTTGAGTGTAATGTRCACGAAGGGTTTTTTTATAGCAGTTTCCTGCTAGGGCAGAAGAAAACCTACATCCCTTCAGTGCATGCCATGATATCAGTGACAGGAAGAATACAGGGTGAAGACTGTATATATTATTCTCCACTTACCTGGCAAGCTTTTCAGGGCCATCAAGATGCTGCCATTGCAAAAGCAGTTACAGCTGTATGGCAAGAGAGAAGGAGCTCCAAAGTTACTCTAGAGGACAGATTAACATTGGCCATTATTTAGGTCACATATAATGAGGCCCCGCTATGCATTAGGGAGACATTTAGAGAGCTGGGACAATGACTGGGACTTGGCACATCTGCTCCTGCCTGTTCCATGAACCCTTGCAGTGAGGTCATGGCAGGGGGCTCCATGTCACTTGATGCAAACACCGATGGGGTTTGCAGATGTCCATCCGTTCGCAGACCTGAGCTCTGTTCCTCTCAGAAAAGTTGCAGGCTGCCCTCATCCTGGAGGCACTCTCTGTGCCATGTCCTCACTTCTGCCTGCCCTAKCCTGCTGTGTAGGTGCTTCTCCCACATGAGCACATTCTCTAAGGAAGAATCATCTGCTCCTCTCTCTGATGGCTTCCCACWATACTGAAATACCATTAAGAAAGATAGATCGCTCTCCTCTCTTTTGTTCAGCCACATTCTTTTGAATAATGACAGTTTACAATTCACCCACAATAAGCTATGAGCAAACAAGTACAGCAGTTCCATCACCTGGCACAGCCCACAAGGACAGTATGGGAAAGGGGTGTGCTGCTCTTCACCCTTCTCTTAGAACTTCACATGCAGCTTTGGTACAAAATCAGGCATCATCAGACCTTCCAAAGCTAGGGCAAGCCTGTCTCAGAGCTCTGTGTCTAAATGCCATGTGATGGATTTTCACCATGCAACCTGTAATACAAGGAAATTTTTAGYCCAGAAAAACTATGGGAAATAAATGCTTGTGCAGACCTTAATAAGAAGAATTAATAGTGGTCATTTCACCTGTGCTTGACTTTAAATAGTATATCTTAATTAATAATAAAATCTTCTTGATCGATGTATAGTTGTTGTCCAAACTTAAGAAGTGGAAAATCTTTGTTAAACACAATGAAGATGGCTTAAAAAGAAATTATTTCAGCACTTGATTTTTGAGTATTTCACTGTYCCCCCCTAGTATTTTGGAGAGGGTATGAAGGGAAGAAGGCTTTATGCTGTTTTATAAAATACTGCTCAACCAGTCAGCTTTCCTTTAAAATGACATGAAAAGGGATGACTCTTCTTTACATCCTTCCAGAATAAAGAAAATACCCAGTGATTCTTTGGCATTAACCAAAACCAGCACCACTGTTCCCASAGTGGCTGTGAATGGACCACAGCAGTTCATCACTGATTGCAATAAGGTCGCACTGTACTTTAACAGGGAGAGTCCTTGGTAACTCAGTAACACCCGAAGAGACTTACAGAATAATTGAGCACAACATCTCCTCCAGTCTGTGTTGCTCCTGCCTTTGCAATGTTCATAAAGAAAAAGYCTCAGTCTTTATATCACCATTGATATTTCACAGCATTTTACATTTTTACCTTCAGCACGTGTTATATTGTATAAACATCCTGCCTTCATGTCCTGCAGCAAAACCCAGTAACTGCTGGTAGTTACATAGATCTTCCCATCTGTTTCTCAGGTCAGTGATTGTGGTATGAGGTGGTCTAGGAAAAGAAGTTGAGTTTGTCTGATTCTTTTGATGTCATAAAAGGAAAGTTTGTCCATGATTTAAGATGCCTGGTAGGATTCACTTCAGTGCTACTAATTTCTGTATTATTCCTCTTGTAAGCTGTAAACAGCAGTRCCCAATATTCTTCTTGCCATTGGTACTTCCAACAGTTAGGTGAAGGTCAGTAGTCACTGGTGTTTGTGAAGGATTTTTGATATTGAATTTTCTTTTTTCTCTCTTTTTTTTAATGCAGAAAGGAGTGTTAACAGTAGGAGTTGTGCAGCAGGCATGTARGGGTTAATCCACAGTTTTGCATTTSAGAAGGCAGAGTAGCCAGGTAAATTTAAAGGATCCCTTTRAGTTTCCAGGTCTGTACAAAGGGGAAGTCCTGCACAGTTGGAACAGGAGCTCTGTTTGRGGAAAGTAAAAAAAGAGGGGTGGGGACGATAGTGGGGTCCCTCTCCTTTTTCCTGAGGGGGAAAGGTTAACTCACCCTGGAGGAAACGTCCCACCAGTTTGAAATACTAACACAGTTATGTAGACTTAGRAGGTATGCCAAACTTCAGTGCAATCTGAATAAGGATGTGGATTTGATAGCACTAATTAAAAAAAAAACAACCTTTAAACAGAAAAAAAGTTTTCAAACCTAATTATAGGAAAACTCATAYTATAGTAGTTTTAAAAGATATACTACTGTCTGTATGTTGTGAACATAGCTTGRTAACTCTCAATGTACTTGCTGTATTATTATTTGGGGGTCAACGTGGAGAAAACGAACCAGCCAAACATTTACTTCTTCACAGATTTTAAGGTGAGAAAGAATCATGATAGTCTACTCTTACCTGCTGCACAAACCCTTTTTTGTATCTTTTATTTACACATAMTGAGATTAAAATAAATAACAATAATAATGCTTATAGCTTATGAATGAAAGTAATAAGCACACGAAACCTCAGCTRTGTAGCTCCACATACCATATCGTATGTTCATTATGTATTCAATTAAGTTGATGGGGAGAAAATTACCACCATGGTCTGAAAATGCAGAATATTCATCCTGGGAAAAAGATGAGTTTGGGGCTCTGAGTGGAACAAGGGCTGTTGAGAATATGGGAAGGGCATGCACACACAGAGGTGCTATCCATCCATCCATCCATCCATCCATCCATCCATCCATCCATCATCCACTTCCTCTGACATGTATCCTATTTCTTTGCACTGGATGTTAGGTGGCTTGTGGAACCCACCAGCTGACTCAGGATCAATGTAATCAAACCTTCATAGCCATTACAGCAGAGAATGGTTAAGTAAGCCAGGGACACAGCCCAGYTACGTTTTCTGATGATTTCCCAGTATGTTGTTTTTTCAGTATATTTTGTCAAATACAGCGAGATGTAGGACTCACATGAGATGTGTCAATGGGATTATTATTTTTTAAAATTTATTCTTGTAGATCAAAACAAATTAGTTGTGGAGCCATAGTGATGCTTTTTAGCTCCATTCRTGTGAGTGAGTGTCTGATTAGCTACTCACTGCTACTTCTTATTGAGCTCCTTCAGTTTTAAGTGAAGACAGACATAYCCTTTAGAAAGTCCAATGGAAAACACATTTTCATTAGATTATTGTTACTTCCAGCTGAATGGCTGCAACATCACTGGTTGACTTCTAGGCTGCTAAAGCATCTCAAAGAATTCAGAAGTTGTTAATGTGTTTTGTGAGGTTTGGTAAGAATAAGCTAGAATGAAGGTGRAATGAAGAATGAACTATGGTGGACTCTTAGGTTCTTAATGGCAAGTATTTCCTTAATCAATAAAAAAGATTGCTTCAAAATATAATTCCTTCCCTGATGCCTCATTTGATAACTTTCCATAATTATTTGCTAATTTCTCTAATTCTCTATTTTGTTACTGAGTAGGATGTAAACTGCATTCATTGAACATTACTTACTGCTCTGGAAGACAGAATAATTTTGTCCATAAAATCTGTTGATTACATGCTTTAAAGTTGTTTTGAATTAGCTTAAAATCATCAGTGCTACTTCATAATAATGAAGATGACATTAGACAGGGTTGTGATAAACATTTTTAAATTTAGGGARCTTTTTAGTAATGAAATCCAATATCAGCTGAAGGGCATATCTCTTACTGCTAGCTGTCAAGGGAATCAAAGCAGATTCTATTTCTAATTCAGATATCTCATTTAGGTGACTGAACAAAAGTGGGACAATTTCATTCTGGAGAGTCTTGAGCATACAGAGGAATGGATGGGTAGGAAAGATATAGATACTCTGCAGCAATGAGGTTGAGTTAAGCATTTCTTAAACTTAAAAAAAAAAAAAATATTTTTCAGATGTATATTTCCACTAGTTTTTCCATCTACCCAACCCTTTAAAGGTGTGTTGGGTAGATGCTGACATGACAATATTGTTTTATCCTTGGTTGATGTCCTGTTGCTTACTTAGAAAATATATGGTTTAAACTATCAAGATTATTGAATATTATAAGCTGAAAAAAGTTGGAAAGATATTTATTTATATTTATTTTTCCTTATTTATGATGTTTTTAGATCTTCTTTTCTCACAATTTAGAGGTGAATGAAAGCACCGAGAAATCTATTTACTTTCTAGGCAATGAACTATGATTCCCTAATTCACACTGATGAGTAGTTTCTTCAGCAGACATGTTAAAAATGTACTCACCAGGAATTATTTATGAGTGTAGGTTGTTGAGATGTGAGAAAAAAGGGGATTCATGGCCCATTTCTACCTTCACAGACCTGCCCAGAGATAACTGGCTAGCTAGTTTCACTCAAAAGCATGGCAATGTCCCGGACTGCTCTAGCGGTCTCAGTTTGGTTGAGTTAGTGCTGTTTATCACAATGAAACAGATCAGTATCATAAGAAATATTTAGTTCAATTTGGGAAATATTCCCCATATAAGAATTTTACTAGTCCTCTAAATTTTTACCAAAACAATCAGAAATGTAGATGTTTGCTTTCAAATGAATCTTTCATCATGGATTTGTACTACAGGATTAGCGAGCAGAATGCTTAGGCTTGCTTGCTTTGAATGTATCATTCCTTGCAAGATCTTCATACTGCTTTTGTCAACTCTGTCAATATGTAATTGTTGAATATAAAGTTAGGTCTCTGTGGATCTTTGTGATGTTATTCCTATTTATCAAATTGCCRTGCATGGTTTGTATTCAGACAGGATGGAGATATTCCATTTTTCCGTGGGTGAAGTTCCACAGTCAGGTAATTGACACCACTCCTACAGATTTTAAAAGCCTTTCAGCAAGTGCAGATTTTCTGGAGAGCAGAAGAGGCTGAGCAAACATCTCAGTTTGCTGGTCTTATACCTTCACATGTTTACTGCAGTGATATTGGTGCTCCTCACAGTCATTGTTCATCTTTAAAATAAAGGTGTCRCTCAGGGTTTTCAAGGACTGAGATTGAGCTCCAGTGAATATTGACTGCTATAGGCTGCAGCYTAACATTGTCTAAATTGCATGAATAATCATCACTTTTTATTCTTTAACATTATCTTCTTTGAAAGCTACTCATTTGKTTTTTAAATCTCTTTGGGGACAGCACTATGAAATGGAGATGCCATCTGTCATCCTGTCTGAGACCAGCCCTGCAAATGCAATGCTATTATTGTGTTGCTGTCACAATCAGAGCACATAATATGTTGACGGGATAATTGCCTTGAATGCCACCAGCTTCCACTTTGAAGGTAACAGATTCCAGAACTAAATTAGGATTCAAACACAGCAGTTGTTCTCTTGTCTCTCATGTTACTTTCCCTTCGCAGTCTGCCGCCCTATAAAAAGGGTACAAATGCAAACAATTCAACAGTTACCAGTTTCATCAATGGTATGAGCTACATCATTGTTTCTAGCTCTGTGGAGGTTTAGAAAGGCATGAAAAGGTGGTGACACTATTGAACCTATACACCTGTACGAGGCACTTTCTCAGTTTGCTCAGCGTTTGGAGGGAAASACCTCTCCAGAAGATGATTCAGCCCATCTAAAATACGAATTACCTGGAAAGCACAGGTCTCATACTAATAGCAGGGCAAATTAAGGAATATTCCTAATTTAGCTGCCAAAACCTGGGTGGGGCAAGTCCAGGTGGGAGAGTCTAGCCCCTGGAGGTGGGGGAGGTGAGCAGAGAGAGAGTGGTTATTCAGAGGTTGCACTAGCCTGTCAGAGCACAGTATAGGAAAAGAAAAACATCCACTGAAGAGGGAAGAAGCTTATTCTGTGACCCTTACTATCATGACACCACATTTTGGAACAGTCTTTCTTCATCACTCTTTCCTCCCTTTTATATTTGTGCTAACTTAAAATGCATTCAAGTTTTACAACAGCAAGAGATTAAATCCCTGGAACAGGAACAAAACTTTATTTGGCTTTACTGAATTCAAGCTCAGTTTAATTTGGGTTCGGCTCTGAGTGGCTCTCCATGAATTTATTATACCAGGTGAGCATCCAGACTGCAGTGCAGAGGCAAGGCAGTGCAGTTAGTCAGGCATTGATCACGATGGTTGTGGTTTCAGGGAAAGATTCTTGAATGATTAGCAGAATTTTTCACAGGAGATCATGCTGCTGTATGACATTTACTTTCCACATTTAGAGTCAGTAACATAAGTAAGCAYCAGGAAATGTAACAGGTCAGGTTTATGTTTTACAATGCAAAATGCTACAACTGTTTGGCAATCGATAGTTGTTTCTGGTGAGTACTTTGATTTTATACCCTTTTTCTGTAGATTCTTTAGGATAAGACCACTCTAGATCCTAGAGATGTTGTGAGGCTCCCCTGATACAGTGATGCGAACAATATAAATTAATAGCTCGATATAGATCAACACAGAAGGAAGTGTTGCTCCCTTTGCAGATATAAATAGAAAGAGTAAGTAAAATTCACTATAACAATTTAATACCTTAGAAAGCCAGAATTATTTTCCTYGCGACAAGGTTGTTTTCACTCCAGCCTGGTGTCATGAAAGCCATCTCTGATTTAAAAACTGTGGGATTGTCTTTAAGAGACGCAGAGGCCAAGCTAATACATCTGGCATTTGAACAATACTTACTTGTTCAAGCTTGGCACTGTGCTCAGTGCGCTGAGGCACTTGGTCTGCATTGTGGCCCATGTGGAGTGCCTTCAGATCTGTCTGCGTTACGCCACGGAGAACCTCAGTGAGTGRTGTTTGGAGGCTCCACAACTTTTGAGCACCAAGTTGAAATATTAGGCAAGGTCCAACTTYCTGCAAGTAAGTAACCCAGAATCTTTCTGAAAGATTTTGCCCCTTGAACTATCTTCAACCAGACACACGAACTTTCTCAAAAAGTGTTTTCTTAAAGATTTGAGAAGGAAAATTTGGCTGGGAAACAAAATCAGCTGCAAGTCTCTCTTATAAGGGCAATAGGTTTCTCATCTACAGACTGTGGTGGGGAGCCACCAGTAATTTGATGAAGGAATGGAAAGTTGTCAGCACATTCCTGTYCCCTGTTGCTAGGGAAACCACTCTGTGGGTATCTCTGTGCTCACAGTGTCTCTCTTCCTTTGCAACTTCATTGGATAATGAAAGTGTAACTGAATACTTTATATTCTCTTAGCCACACCATGATTTAAAAAATATACCAAAACAGCATGGGTAAACTGAATTAAACTAATGATGTCAATTTATCTTCATTATTTTTAGGGGATTTCTCAAGTAAAATATTCCTAATTTAGTTACGAATAAATTTGATTCCATGTTTGATTTTATCAGAACCTGGAGAACTAATCTGTTTTTATTCCACTTTTTGTGATTCAACTTTTATTTGATTTTTGCCTATGGGGCACTAAAAGTATAAAAGCTGGCATATAATGTCAGAAATTAGTTGAGAGATACTTCTGGTGTAGCTATGTGTAACTTGTAATATGTAAARTAAATGTTTTATCATGTTGCACTTCCCTGTAGCAATAGATTATTAGCTAAAAATAAATGCTTACATTTACATATCAAAAATAARGACACCACTTCTTAAATTTGCCAAGATATTACAGCAGTATCAGAAGAGTCAGGGAGCCCAGTCTATGCAATATATTGGCAGGAACACTATACAAAAATATGATATGCAATGACATAATATTAACAAAGAGACTGCTTTAAGGGTTCTAGCATTTTATAGTCTTCAGCAGCATTTGTCTCTACAACTGTGGTTATGTTCTTTTAGTGTACTATAAAATACATATTCATTTTTTGTATGATTTTTTGTATATAATTTGCTACACTGCAAAAAAGCAATATAACACTCTCTACTTTCTCCATGATGTGTTACCAATGAGTTCTTTCTTCGCGGTTCTTCAGAAGATTAGGCACACTTACACTGAAATAACGAATTCCTACTACTCAAGCTAAGTATATAATGTTCAGCAATAGCTAATAAAAATTCTGCATGTGGACTAACAATAAATGGCATGCTTCACCAGTGGTTTCAGAGAGATTTGTGGACAGATGTAAGAATTTCTGATCTTTTTTGCACTCTGAAGAGTAAGTAGTGAGCTCTAGATTTTTTTTAAGGATAGACTTTTGTTGTTGTTCTGCCATTTCTTGCCAAAGGCTTTTCTGCCTCAGTCCTGCCTCTGTACTACTACTGGCCTCTTAACCCAGTTTACTTTTCAAACTCCACTTTGTGGTCTTGCCATATCATTCCCAGTTCCCTTCTTAATTAATTGTCATTCAGGACCTTGTTCATTCTCCTCCTTCTCTTTTAAAACTTCAGTTCCTTGTTACTGGCTTCCCCCCTTCTCATCCATCTTGCCCTATCAGTCTCTGACCTCTGGCCAGCAGTGACCTCCCTGCTATCCTCCTACCTAGCAGCTTTCCCTCCATGAATTCCCATCTTTTAGCCCCTTATTTTCTTTCTCCTACCACCAGCCTCTCTGTAAAACACAYTTAGTCCTCTCCTAGTATCTGAAATATGTGGCTTTCTTCTGTGGACCTCTCTGGGTACCAATAGAGGTGTTGAATTCCAGAAGCAGCCAGGTGCAGTCATTGCGGAGGAGGGCCCAGGCTTCCCTCAGCAGTATGATCATCTATTATATTTTCTTTTCCCCAGTACAATCTTTGCACCCTTCTCTATCTCCCTCCTAATCTTTTCTTTTCTCCTGATGTAATCTTCTCTCTTAATCTTTCAAAATGTAAATTTTGATAGTGTATTCTTGTGCCATTATTTATCGTGCAAAATATCTGCCTCCTTGCTGAAACTATGAAGACTCCTTCTGGGATGAGTTTCCCAGGAGTAGGGTKAGAGTGGTAGACTCTTATATCATTTTTTTTCTTGACCGGTAATAGATTAAGACAAATACGATTCCTGGTAGTAAGCAAGGGAGGTTAGAGGAACTGCAGCTTTTAAGAAATGGTATAAAGGGCTGAAGTCCTTTTTCTAGTCCCTGGTAAACAGCTTGCTGAATGCTTTTCTCAGTGATGGTAAGTAATATTGAAAATGCTCCTTCACCCTGAGAAAAGGACTCTATCTTAGGGTAGAAAAAGACCCCACGTGCCACGACAGAGTCTTAGGACAGAATGAGAAAATACATCAGAAAATCTTTGGGGCAGGAATTGAAACTGGAGAGGGTTCGTTCAGAAGGTACTAAAATCCCAGGGTTAACAATTGAATTTTTGCCACTGAGTACCGCTGAGTTTCCAAAGGATTAGAGTTAMATTTATAGTTTTATATTTTATTTATGCAATCGTATGCTTTACTAAAGTGAACAGCTGGGTGCTATTGCTTTTAGTTTCTGACAGATGTCAAATGAGGTCAGTTACAGAATTTGAGCTGATTCATGTGGGGTGAGCACTAGAACTAAGTCCTCCGTACAAAGCACTTAGATTAAASGGCCATATGCAACTTTAAGAGGATTTGATCCTCTTTGCAGTAGGAGCTGCTGTCTTAATTGTCCACAGTTCAGCCGGGCAGTGTGATTAATGTGCAAAGAAAAGTGTGCAAATGGGGTGCTGGTGGTAGTGTATGTATTTGTGTGGTTGGTTTGTTGTTCGGGGATTTTGTTTGTGTTGGTTTATTGTTTACCTACACGTGGAATTGCTTGACTTAGGGTGTTGGAAGTTCTTGAAATCAAACTTGTGACAGAGAATTCTCCAGTAAGATCTCTATCAACATTCGCACAAATGTATGAGTTGCCCTGCCAATATGAAGATTTTACTCCTCCTTTTTGAGGAGGAGGAGGAAGTTTAAGAGATGAAGAAGTGTTGTGTTCGTGGTCTTTTTCCATGGATGTCTATATTTTGTTAAAAGAAATATCACCTTCAAACATTCTTTTGTTTTTCTGGATAACACCAGCTAAGATGAGATAATTCCAGTAATAAATGCTGGAAGGTGAGCCCTTGGGATCCATACCAACAAGGACTCAAAATTATTTTCTTCTCTTTGGAGAACTATGKTGAATATTCCTCTCTTATACAGAAATGTTTTGGAAGAGACAACCAAGTGATTTCTTGTAATTTCTTCTTGCTCTAATTGGAGAAACAGCTGAAAATGTTCTAGGTATGGTTATTAGTTAATCCACAGCATTAACTRGGAAAAGAATTGTCCTACAGCTGGTTTTGTCTTTGCACTTACAATCCTCTTCCCTGTGGTAGTCCCATGCTGTAGTGAGTACCAGAGAGTCAAATCTGTCATAGCAAATGCTACTTTCTGTAGTCTTGAGTCCTAACAGTATTTTTCAGTATGCTAAACCAAGCGATCTTGGTTTCAGAGTTTATTCCTGAGGGATTTTCCCTTGTGAGATTCCAGGAGAYAGGTCGATCTTGGAAGTTGCCTGTCTCCTCTGCTGGAAGGTATGAACGAGTATACTTATGAACCCACTTATACCCAGSTGTTGGTGGGACACTGAACAAACTTCATAAAAGACTCTGGACGAAAGACATGTAGGAGTAGGAAATCCATATGAATGTATACAGACTGGTATGTCTGTCTCCTTTCCTTCCGCTTCTGTTCATAGYTACTCTTCATTGAATGCACATTGGTATCGCTCTGAACCAAGGATTGTGACCATCAAAATCTTGGCCATATCATTCACCTGCTGACTGACACTGGGCATATAATTTATTTACGCCTCAGTCTGTAAAACAAAGATGACCATTCTGTCTTTCCTTTTAAAATGTTTTGGGCCAAGAGAGAAAAACTGATAGTTTGAGAGATGTTGGCATTGCTGTTATGCTTCCATAAGATCATCATGCTCTTTTAGTTAYGTAGAAGAACTTTCTTGCTCTCTAAGGTGTTTTACATAATCTGCCCTGGTCRGATCTATTAGTCCTTACAATGTTACTTCTAATATGGCTCGAGATGTCTGAGGGAGCCTGGGAAGTTGGTGGCACAGTGATAATGGTGGTGGTGAGAGCTGGACAAATGCTGCTTCTGTAGTCCAGTATGATTTCTTTGACAGTAACCACATCCGAAGGTCTAAAAAAGTGCAGGATCAGAGCCAGCTGAACCAGGGTCTCAGCAGATATAGATGCTTGTAATTCTACTTAAAGCAAGCTGTCCCAAAGTCTCCTTAACTGGCTTGTTGAATGAGCAAGGTATATAGCTTGATGAGGGAGTTCAGTGCTCCCTGTTTCCAGTATTATCAAGCTTATATTTCTYATTGTATCCTTTGCTGAAATACTGGTGCTCTTCAATTGTGCATGGTATCTGCCTGAGAAAGTCTGCAAGACTAGCTGTCTCTGCATAGGCAACCTTTAGGCTTACCAGTTTTTGTCTTMATTTCTTATTCTAACACCAATTCATACTAATGAATCATTAATTTACTTTGTGGCTGTTGTGGTTTAACCCAGCCAGCAACCAAGTATCACACAGCCGCTCGCTCACTCTYCCCACAGCGGGATGGGGGAGAGAATCGGAAGGGTAAAAGTGACAAAATTCGTGGCTTGAGATAAAGGCAGTTTAATAGGTAAAGCACAAGCCACACACACAAGCAAAGCAAAACAAGGAATTCATTCACTCCTTCCCATGGGCAGGCAGGTGTTCAGCCATCTCCAGGAAAGCAGGGCTCCATCACGCGTAACGGTTACTTGGGAAGATAAGTGCCACCACTCYGAATGTCCCCCCACTTCCTTCTTCTTCTCCCAGCCTTATACGCTGATCATGTCATCTGGTATGGAATATCCCATTGGCCAGCTGGGCTAGCTGTCCGGCTGTGCTCCCTCCCAGCCTCTTGTGCACCTCACAGAGCATGGGAAGCTGAAAAGTCCTTGAGAAGTAGACTACCTAGCAACAACTAAAAACATTAGTGTGTTATCAACATTCTTCTTACACTAAATCCAAAACAGAGCACTATACCAACTACTAGAAAGAAAATTAATTCTACCCCAGCCAAAACCAGGACAGTATCCACCCCTTATTCCATACCATTTATGTCATGCCCAGGTCCCACACTAATCAATGCCTTCTCATTACCCACCACCCCCCTTCCCATCCTTTGATATAATACACAGATGTCATTCCCCTAGTCTATGGACCATCCCTGTGAAATGTCCGTAAAATATCCATAAACGTCCACAAAACGTCCATTGAGTTAATTTAGTCCATGACTTTGGGCTCCATCTGTTATGGATGTCACTCAGGACAGGAGAGGTGGTGTGTCACGTGGAGTTATTGGGCACCAAAGCCAGCTCAGGTTGGGTGACTGCTGCACTTGCACTGCTTCTTGTAAGGCTTCTCCTCCRGTGGTTCCTGCTCTAGTAATTCCTGTAACATGCAACTCAAATCATGGTTTGCAACAATTTAAAGGTCTTTCCATTGCAATCTCCATCCCTGGTCCTTTTGGGCCAGATTATAGACTTCAACATTGCAATGAATTCCTCCTCCCCTTGCCCCTGATCCAGCTTGGACTCATCCACAGGCTGCAGTCCCTTAGGGGTGTACCTGCTCCAGGTGGAGCCTTATCTATGAGCCACAGTCTCTCCAGGGGTGTACCTGCTGCGGCATAGACTTACCCACAGCCACGGTCGCTTCRAGGTGCACCGGCTCCAGCGTGGCCTCACCCACAGCCACAGTCTCTTCAGAAGTAAAACTGCTCCAACATGGCCTTACCCATGGCTGCAATCYCTCCAGGGCTGTACTTCCCCTGTCATGGGCTCATCCATGGCCACACGCTTTGAGGTGTTCCAGCATGACCTCATGCACAGTCACTAACGCTTCAAGGTGTACCTACTGCAGCATGGACTTATCCACAGCCACAGATG
>JASVER010000144.1:1738983-1755017 GCA_030449065.1 Oceanodroma leucorhoa | reverse complement strand
ACAGCAAGCAGCGAAAGCAAAAAGCAGCCCCTAACGAGCACTAGACTCTAATATACAGTAAGGAAAGCAAGCCCCATGGCAAGCACAGGAGCCTGCCAATTAATAACTAAACAGCAATAACAGCAATAAATTCGATCTAGCACATTCCAATCAAACTTGTCATTATCTCGAACCCTTCGAGCCCCACGTTGGGCTCCAAAAAGAACCCACAAGACGACAGGACCCATCAGTGAACAGGGCATATTGCTTCTCATTTTCTGACAGGTTATTATACRGTGGGGCCTCTTCAGCACRCGTCACCTCCTCCTCTGGGGACATTCCAAAATCTTTACCTTCTGGCCAGCTTGTGATCACTTCCAAGATTCCTGGGCGACTGGGGTTTCCTACTTGGGCCYGCATAAGCCAGTAGCAACTACAGAAGCATTATTATAAGAAAAGTAGCTCTCTGAATATGTTTATTTGTGTCTTTTGGTGGCAAATATGATTGAAATTTCCATTTTTAGCATCTGCTCGTTCTAGTATCTGTTGCAGTAAAAATACATCCATTTGACATTCAGCAACTGTGTTTCACAAAATCAGGACTTTTTTTCTTGATTGGTGCAGGCTATTAATCATTAGCAAGGAAGTTTCAGAAAAGAATTAGGCAATAGTTGCAAGAAAGTTTGGTTTGCCTTTGAGTRCTATTTGGCTAAACATGTCATTGATTTTTAAGGCTTGCTGGGCAAAACTTGATTCTTCTTATCACAGTCTTTACTTAATGTTTACTTTCTCATGCTATTTTTGTTTCTTTGCCCTCACTTAATGCCATCCTGCTGCCTCACCTAATGACACAAGCTAAAAACATGGCAAAAGAACTTTCTTACCTAGTTTACATCAAGCTGCATTAGGATTCTGGTTACAAAAATCTTAATGGTTGTGGAGAATGAGGTCTCTGAGCAGTCCTCACAGGGGCTGAGTAATCAAACATAATTATTAATTAGTGTAGGGCTGCTATTGTAGCATAAATGTTTGTGTGTGTAATTTCAAAGTACATTGCACATAATCAGATGTTCAGGATTATTTTCATTTCAATGAGTTTTCTTCTTYTTTAACATACAGATAAGAAAGACAGGAAGCTCTTTAAATAAGAACATGAAATGTCAGGAGGCTGCTCTACCAAAACACATTTCATTGAAATAGAGCTATTTTCTGTGAATTGGATGCAGGAGGAAGTCTATAGAAATAATTAGACATGTTGTTATTGTCATGAATGAATCAATATCTGCAATGGCCTCTGCTCTTCTCAATATATTTTTCAAATTTCAAAGGAGATTATAGAGGCAAGGGCAGATAATATCCAGAATTCATTCATGACACAAGTCTATTGATTATGGAGACTTCAGRCTAGGAACAAATTTGACAAAAACTRTAGCTGAACTGGAGGATAGGGGGCAATGTTAGATTAGATATGATGATTTTTCAGAAAGGCTGGCTCTCCACAAGCAAGTTAATTTACTTCACCAGGGAAGTATTAACCYTTTCCCTCCCCATTTTCAACAAGTTTTAGTGTATGTTATGTATGATGGTTCTGAGGAATATGTTAATTTTTGCAGCCCTTAAAAACAAACGAATTAAAGAGTAAGGACAGAAATACACCGAGCAGATAATAAACCAATACTGTATTAGCTTCCATGGTCTTTTTTGGTGTTTGGCTCTGTTACGAACTCTGCAGTAATAATTTCCAAGTGGGAGAGAAGCCAGGTTGGATTCGAGATAGGGATTTGAKTGAAAATGATCTTTTTCTCCCCTAGTTTCTAAAAGCACACAACTGCAATCTCTTTATATTGGCTGTTGGCCAATTAGCCAATGCAAAACAGTGAAATATCTCTTCATGAGATCTATTTAATGTTGYTAAGTAGCTTCTTTTTAAACTCCTTTCATTATGGATACTTGGACAGCTTTAGGTTTTGGTTTCTGGTGGGGCCCAAAAACTTGTGTAGGGAGAAAAACAGCTGATTGATTTAAATATAGTATAAATTGGAAAAGAAACATCTTTGTCTATGTGGAATTTTTGTACTTGTTGGATTTTATTTTTTTTTTGCATTATTTTTGGAGGAGGAAGATGTTCTGATTACTAAAAATGTTTCTGGAGGGAAAAAAAAAAAAAGAAATCAAAAGCTCCTTTTTAAGCAATTTTTTCCAGGAATGTCCCATATTTTGTAAAAAGCAGTTTCTGACATAACTATTAAGTCTGTACTTTTACCCATTTGTGGAATACTAGRTGGCTTTTCTCACAATTAAGCAGTCACACACTGACAAAGTTATGCCAGCTAGCATGGGAGAAGGTACAGAATATGCTGATAAGAGTGATTTGGAAGCTAGGGGTGGGTAAGCATGTAGGTAGGGCTAGACAGTGGCCAGAGAAGTGTGAAGGAGGTCTGGGGCAAGGGAGTGAGGTGTATGCAGTTTGGCCCACTACAGTAAGCAAGAGACACTGGATTTGGCTTGAAAATAAACAACTTTTTWAAAAAAATTACTTATCATAAGCTATTACAATCACAAGTTCAGTTAATAYATTTGCAGTAGAAAACTGCTTTGCTCACACTTCACTGAATCTGTTATTGAACTTATAGTTTGTAGTTATGTTCACGTTCATGAGAATTATATCAAGAACAATGGACATTATCAGACTGTGACATAGGAAGAACARGAGTATGTTTGTATGTGTGAGTATATAAATACCACTCAAAATATATTCCTGTCTTAGGACTGTGAGGGAAAAAAAAAGAAAGATGTTTTAGGGTAGTTATTTTGAACATTTCAGGAATCTATAACCAGTGCTACTGAAACCATTACCTCAAAACCCATCATAGTCCATCATATCTCCTACACAGACTTACGAAGTTTCATATCACAGTGTGATATTTCTTACAGGGAAAAATAGCATGAGATTTGGGTGGTTTTCTGAAGTGACTGGTTTCTTGTACTGACTGGCTTAGTAACACTTGCAAAATTAAGGATAATTTTGTATTAAGCTGGTGCTGTTGATGGCTGGAAAAGCTCCTGAGCTGGAAAMGAGAAGGTAAGAGCATTCCTGGTGAAGCATTTCTTCTCTTCTGCAGTGTTTTCCTACTTTCAATTATTTATAACACTCTTGAAGARGTTGAGAGCACACCTGTAGCTCCCTGAGCCTTAGCCTCCATGCTCCTCTGTCCTGGGAGTGAATGATCCAATATAAGTGAATAATATAACTGCTTTTGAATCAGGTACGTGGTCTGAAGCCAGTAACTCTTGCTCCTTCGATATATCAACCTTACATAAGGGTAGTGTCTATTAAGAATCCAAAGGATGGCTACTGTAATTCTCAAAATCAAGAGCTGCTGCTCTTAAGACATGTTCAATAGTACTATAGAAGTGTGCATAGTRTGATATTTTTTTCCTATTCTTCATATGGGAAAATACTGTGTTATGTCAAATATTAGTGTGCTTAATATTGATCTAAATGACAATGTRTCATCTCTTGCTCAATCTTTTGTTCTTTTGTAAGAATATTGTTGTATACTAATTAACTAATTAAAAAAAATACGKTTTGTGATGAAGGAAGAATGTAACAAAGAATTTCTAATGTCTTGGCATTCAYGACTCATCTGTTAGAAAATGTGGGATTTGCACCAAATTTAATTTGGAGAACTGGGTCTGAGGTGCATGTCTATGTATCTGGTTCTACTCATTTACCCTGTTCATCTAGTTCTGCTTAGTTTCATTATCTAATTTCATTCCAGATGATCCAGCTCTGATGTTAAAAATGAGATAAAAGAAAGATACTTTGCTGTCACATCCAATCATCAAGTGCGTTCTTTGAGAGATTTTTTTCCTGCTCTACATGTTCTAGCAATCTGAACTAAAAATCTGGATGGTGGCTCAACATAATCTTTTATCAGTACTACTAAGCATGAGCCTTTTTTCTGTCACCTCTTGGTGGCACTTCAGTCTACTTATTTAATCTCATAGCAGCTTAACATAGTGTTTTAGGCAACATCTAGCGAAGATCAGCAAGAAAAGCGATAACCTAATGCACTAAAATTTATCTCATYCATCGGCAAACTTGCAGCAAGTATAGTGAATATAGAGCAGCAAAACATAGAGCAACCATGTCTTGAAAGACTCTGCCAGATAAATATGAATATCAAGAGCTTATGATATATATAAACAGAGATATTTTTAAAAGCTTGAAATTGAAGTCCAAATTGTGAAGTGTTTTCTATTCTGAAAAGTAACTATTATAAAACTGGGCAGATGTRTGGATTTCAGTGGAATTAAATCATGCTAGTAAATCAATTTTGGAATTATTTTCATATTTTGGGATGTAAAGAGATCTCAAAATCATATTATCCTAGGTTATTCATACAACAGTTACCAGTGTTTTCTCTGAAGAGCACAATAACAGCGCTCTGAGCCAGCTGTTATGCTGCCCAACCACCCAGTCTGAGGGTTTTCTCATGTTAAAACCTTCTATGCACTAAGCTGCAAATTGAGAGGAGCATTTTTCAACCACCAAAATCTTTTCTATTTTTGTCCCTTTTAAGCTCTTTAACCTGCTACTGCCTTAATTCCAACCAATGAAAATGAGCTTGATTGATGGCACCAACTTTAATTTCGGGGGGAGAGGGAGAAGTCGGGGGTGGGGGTGGGGGTACGGGGAAAGGGAGCATTTTCTAGATAATCTGCAAAGTCAGTGTAGTAAATTGGCAGTTACTGTGGCAAATGGTATTAGCAAAAAAGAGAAATATTGCAGTACGATCTTACTCAAGGCATTTGTTCATCTTTCTCCAGGAAGAAAAAGGGGCTAAGAGTAATAAAAGTAACCTTTTCTTAGTCAGGTAGGATAGCTGATGTACCCCTGGATATGCATTTATTTATTGTCTGGAAACTGTCAGCACAGGGACCAGTTTCAAATGTTGGAAAAATAGCAGAAAGCTGAGCCTAATAACCATGTTTTAAATAATACTTCTCTGCACTTGGATAGCACTTATTTTAATTTGTTCAGTTCAGAGCATTAAACCTTTAACTGATCAAGACTCTGCTAGCCTCTACTTAATGTAAGCTAGTGATATTGATTTCCTTAGAGCTGAAGATTTCTACTAGACCTTGTTTAAAAACGTAATCCTGTTTTGAAATTAAAAACAAATCTGAAAAACTCTGACATGTTTTCAAAAGCTTTTCTATTTATTCTGCTTTAAACTTCAGTGTTTATTTGGGGAAAAAAATAATAAAGCAAAATTGAAAAAGGAAGAAATCACTGAATTGCTATTATCTTTTTGTTTTCCCCAGTSAGCTTTAGTTTTAATCTTTATTGACATACTCAAAGACAACAATATGGTACAGGTTTGGATGCTTGAGTGGAAAGGCAAAATTCAACTGAAAATTAATTTTAAAGAAATTGAAAGTATAATTRCATGCAGATMGAGATATGCTATAACAGGGATTTAAGCATGAGTAAAATCAATTTTWAAAGTGTTTAAAATAATCTTTACTCCAAAGAATTAACTAKTTCTCTATCTGGATTTTTTTTTWWAAAAAAAGAAGAGGATGACGAGCTAAAGGGATGCAGAAGTCATAAAAAGGAGAAACTTATTCACAATACACGTGCATTTTTATTTTGCCTCTCTTCTCATATAGTAACAATAATACTAGTGATTGCTGTGACTGTTGTCTGCATTGAAATTGGGCTTTGGAGCCCCAGTCATGGAGCAGGATCCAATAGTCACTGTACACGTGAAGCACTTTTTATTCCCAAAGAGCTTACTTTGCCTCATTATCTCCACTGGAAGTCAGTGGAAGCACTCCAGTTAAAAACCTGGCTCAGTGTGATGCCARAGACACTGTACGTGTTCAGTGCGTTATCATAGAGTCATAGAACCACAGAACAGCCCCAGCTGGAAAGAACCTCGAAAGATCATCTGGTCCAACCTTGCATGGGGAAGGAAGCCTAGATGAGAAGCTTATTTACCATCTACTGTTTCTCAGCCTAATGTTTAATGTTCTGCAGCACATATTGGTCCAGTCATGGCTCCTGTTAGCTATTATTCAAAGGATTGATAGTAGCAGGATAGAAACATAGAAACAGGATGGAAAATAGCAAAATGCCACAGAGAATTGAAATATGGTTTTGATAATTAATTTAAATGAACAGATCAAGAGAGTTTATTGGGAGATACATGTTTTCAACATCTGCTACTTCAAATATCCGTTTCAGTTATGTATGTAAAAAAAATGGAGTGGCAAAGATTTTCTTCAGAGAATCAAACCATTCATTCTAAAGAGGAGTGCAAGGCATAGGTTTTTTAATGGAAATACCTTGTCTGGCAACTTGATGTCACCTACCAAAAGGACAAATAAAATAAATATCTAGCAATAATCAATAATGTTTAGAAATTTAATAGGGAACATTTATCTTTCAGGATATTGATAAAACCACAAAGATCAAGAGAACATGATGGTGGCATACAAATGCCAGAGYAAGTACTGATCAGAGAAGGGGAGAAGAAAATAAAAATGAAAAAATCCATATCGATAACCGGATTTACACCATTGAAACAATTCTCATATGTAGGATTTTCCAAAAGGTATCTGACTAAAGAATTAGGAGAACATAGATTTGGGAAAAAAWTTAAGGTTTAGTTTTGTCATGTAAAAAATAATAATTTTTTTATTTTACTTGTAAACTTAGAAAAAAGTCATTTGAATAAGTTTCATTTGTATTCACAATAATGTTGTTTTAAAATTTAACAAGATTCAATTAAATTTATTTTGAATGGGTAGCCATTCTTAAAAACATTCCACAAAAAGTTTAATCTTATGAAGAGAGGCAAAAACCAAGCAAAAATTCTTTTCATATTWTTCTAATGAATTTTCCAAGGGATGTTACGACAAAGACCAAACTGTSAATCTCTAATTGTATGCTTTCATGTACTGGCACTGCTCCCACTCACCAGTTGARCTGGTGCCTTGAAGGAATACATTTAATCACCTCACTGGTTTGTTCTTCAAGAAGGTGGACAGTGAAATACRTGCTACTTCCAAGACATGAACAGGGCAACAGGCTTTGTCACTTAATTTGTGACTTTGTTATCAACAGCTATAMGCTGTATCAATTAAGCATGCCTGCTACCATAAACTAAGCCACTGTTAAGCAAAATTTGATCAGAACTTAAACCTCCCTGTAGGACTTCCTTAATTCTAGTGCTTTCCTGATGTTTCTTGACGTTATGCTGCTCCTTGATGAAGGTAGGATATGACCTTTCTTTACTTTCTTCTCCTCATACCCCACCCCACCAGTCACTCGTCATATAGTCTCTTAGATGCCATGCAGGTAACTGATTTCTTCTATCTAATCAGGGCTTTATCAGATCTGCCATAGACAGATGATAGTCAGTTTGCCATTCTCTCCCACTTGTTATGATTTTAACATCCTCAGATTAGTTTTTGTTGTCATTCAATTTTCTTCCAGTGCACATGATCCTTTATATGCATATACAAGTTTGATATTAATACTTGCTTTCTGCCTCTAATCCTTGTATCCTCACCCTGGGCTTCCTAGGAGGGTTGCGAGGGTATGACTGCTTTCTGCTTCTTAGTTTAAGGAACAGAAAAATGCAAATGCGGATAGACACCAGTGGGCCTATTTCATAACCCAGGTGAATCACCAAGATTTTGTAAAGATACAGCACTTCAAAAGCTGGTATTTTTTATATTCGTTTAGAAGATGTGTTGTGAGGCTACCCAGCTGATTTTGAGACGTATTATTAGGAACATAGCTGTAAAAAGTCATGTTATTCGGTTTATAAACAAATCAACTTTAGCTTGAATTCTATATATTGAGTTGTCCAGCATCATAGGATCCATGGCTACTGTTGTTTTGTATTAGAAAGGATATTCAGCTGTGCTTGATGATGGGAAATATACTCTTAAAGGCAAGATTTATCAATAGGAAAAAATTGTCAATATATTTAAACGTCTAAGAATCGAACATGCTACTGACAGATGTGTACTGCTAGACATTAACAGTACATTATTTTATCCTTACCAAAGGTCTTTAGTGGTGATAATTAAGAAGTCAAAACAGGCTTTCAACTCATTGACTGAACAAAAGCTTTAATGAATGTGTTTTGAGACCATTATGGTGTCTTATTAATATGAGTCAGAATACATAGACTTTATTCATAGGAAATAACATTTTATTCTCAAAGCTGTCCTCAATAGACATGGGAGATTATTTAGAATGCTGCAAGATATCAAATGCTGTGTCTGAAAAATTAGTGACTGATTTCAAATTAAAAACATAATAACAGAGTCAGGTCAATGACATAAGTTGCATAAAATGTAGTCAATACTCTTATAAGATTCACTAGAACTTACTTTTTTAATCTAGTCCCTTAGATTCTTTATATCGCTTTTGTTTTAGCTCGGGAGTATGCGATGTTTATACTTAGGCAGATAACACATATTGGTAAGACCTGTCATTAGGTAATAATACAGCAAATGGAGCTGATTAATAGGCCCACCTGTTATTAAGGTTGCCTGAAATTTCCTGCTCTAATTGCTAAACATATTTTTTTTTTATGAAGTTTAACTATTTTGGAATCTGGAATTACACACTACCCCAGGAAGACTTCATCTGGAAAGTCCTCAAATGGAGTGAGCACAAGGTATTATTCTTGTTGACTAGTTCACTGGCATGTTCACTGTAAAGAAACAGAAGAAACTGCATGCATGATGAGTTGGGAAGAAAAAGTGGGGAAAAAACATCATTATTTGCCTGGCAGCCAGATGCTTCTGCCCCTTTTCTCCAGGTTTGTGTTCTTGATTTTAATATTGAAGATGATAGGATTTGAAGCAGTCAATAAACATGTAATTATGGGGTTGTCTTACTTCAGAATTAGTTCTATTTATTTTAATGTAAGGTAATGGGCTGTTCTTTATAAATAAATATTTTAGAAAATGATCCCAAGAATGGAGAACTCGTCATGGTACTCAACAGCAGTAAGAGCAGAAATAAGGGGATACAATTAAGAAGATAATATATCTTGTATCTGCAGAAAATTTCTATCAAGATTTTTTTTTTTCCCAATGAGAAAAAGTAGAAAAGTTGTAGATATTCATTAAAATTTTGGCTGGACAATTCATTAGAGGATGTTACATAGGAGGGAAATGAATGCACAATCTAACAATCTTTTTCTACCTTTAATTTCTCCGGATCCTTAACGCTAAGTGAAGGAATTTTAAATTAATCTATTTTTGCCTCCCAGTTACCCTTTTTCATTTTGCTTATGCTGATGCATCTTCAGCTATTACAGCTTCCAAATGGAGAAGAATATTACCGATGGATGGCTACAGACTCTGTAGGTGACAGCAGTAGCACCCTTTGGTTAATATGTGACTCTTCAGTGCCACAGCACTGAAAACCAGAGATTTTTAGGGTTTCAGAGAAGCTGAAGTGGCAGGACTGTTTTGTCCAGTTAAGCTTTCTTACTTCCAGTACTTCCTTGGTTAACTGAAAATGTCTCTAGCTGAGCTATAATGCTAGGTGTCGATAGATGGAATCATGACCACTGTGATACAAATAAAAACACCTAGCTTTGAAGACATAACACCAGATTATTTCTAGCTGAACAAAATGACCTGTGAAGCTGCYGTGATGCCTGATGCCAACGTAGAACTCCAAGAGTTTAAAAGGGTCCATCTCATAACGGCCATGAGTTATTCAGCCCCTGGGATTAGTCAGGCATGCTACACAGTATGTCATAAAATGACTTTTTCAAGCTAAAATGGGTATTAGTGATGAATTTGCCTGTAGGATATGTGTTTTCATCAAGTTTTACTGAGAAAGCCATCTGAATGATCAGACTTGAACTACAAGAGCCAAACATCCTCTACACGCATAACTTGCATGTCAGTGTTCCCAGTCAAATAACAAGGCAAAAACCAAGTTATATTGTTTATAGGTAGGGCTTTCAAAGATTTCTGCTCTTTTTGCTTCTCTGTTGTCTTTTATTAGATGAGATTTTTCTTCTCTCTCCTGTTGTAAGTATACAAATGAATTATTTCACTGACTTTACACAAGGTTTCCTACCTAGTTGTTTTTCCTCTGTTTACCTCCTTGAACTCTCTAGAAAATCTCTATAGTCTTTCCCCATTTGTAAATTTGCCTCCACTTAGCCTTCTTTCATGAGCCAAAATATTTATAAACATAGATACATATTCATCAGGGTATGTGTATTTGAATGAAGGAGAAAAGTGAGAAGGTAACTGTGAAAGCATGTGGACATGTTATGCATGTAAGAAATCTTTAAAAGATAGTGAGACTAACCTGTTCAGACCTAAAAAGGAATCCTTCCCAATCCCAGCACTGCTCATGGCCCAAATTAAGCTAATAAAAATAAAAATGACAGTGTTATTTGAATTGCAAGAAAGGACTAGTTTGTGTCTTGGGTGGTTCACATTTAATTGTATTTATTCTGCAGTGGGTTTATATATCCTGTAAGGTAACTTGTTATGTTTGCTTAGCTTTATGTGGAAATTGAGACCAAAATCAGGACTTGATTTGTAAAAGCATTATGACTGTCTAATTTTAAGCACTTTTGATGATATTCTACAGAGTGTATACTTTAAGATTTTTCAAGGTACTTTTTTAATATACCATTTTTTTATGAGGTTTGGTGTGCTTTTACAGGTAGGAAATATATGCAGTGCAAAAGCCACCTTCCTAATTCATAGAAGTGACATTCAGACGATGTACAGGAAATATTTCTCTTTACTGGTTGTGATAGTAGTGAAAGTGCAAAGCGGGTGATAGCATAGTAAGATTCTCCTTCTGTATCAAACATTTCTGGTGCAGAAATGTCTGTGCAGTTTGTTCCTTGATTGATATTTGTGGGCCCAAAGAAAAAAAAATAAACTTTTTTCACTCTGGCATTAATGATGACATAATACATGTTCTTGAATATATTCAGCACACATAAAAGCTGTGAAGAGGCTATTCTCAGTGACGGAACACATTAAGTTTGTTGGAAATTACAGTTTGTGATGATTTCCTCACAAAAACTGGTTAGTGGGCTTGTAAATCAAGGCACAACAATTATTTCTTTTAGTTGCAGCATTTGTGTTTACAGACAGGTGAGAGAGAATGAGAGTAAGATATTTTACCTCCTGGTAACTTCTGCAAGATATGCAAAAGATCAAAAAACACTCTGACCTGGAATATGCCTGGGAATATCTTGTGTTTATCTAAAGTTTTAATTTATTTCTGAAACTATAGAAATTTTCTTGCAGTTGGTGCAGGAACTAGCAGCAATTGTTCCTTTTGTTTAAATTAATCACTATTTTTCTTTATCCTAAAATACTCAAATGGTAAAATACTCTTGTTCCCTATCCCATAAAAACAAGAATGTAGACCCAGAGCTGTAGAGGTCCACAGAATTCATGACTCTAGCATAACAATGTAATGTAGAGAAATAGAGGTTTGGTATGACAGCAGAAGCCTTGAAATGTGGTGATACAAGATGCAGGCCAGAGGAGTACAGGTGGGATGACAAGAAATGAGACACAGGCTGACACTGCGGACCTCGCAGCTATAAACAACTCACCAATAGTCAGTGAAAGAAAAGCAGATCTGGAGCTGAGCAAAACCAGTTTCAGGGGTACCAAAGAGAACAAAATAGAAGCATCTAATGCACATAAAATGTATCATAAATAGTAAATTCATATGTGCTGTGAACTTGCAAACGAAAAAAGAAAGAGCAAGGTGTAAGAGCATGCTGCCAAACATATTAAGGCAACCCTAAGCAGACTGCACATTAAGGAAGAAGAAGCCATCAGCATGCTACCATCAGCATCCCCAGCAAAGGACTTGAGATGCTGTCAGCTTGCTGTGCCCTCCGCCTGCTCAGACAAACCCAAGCTGTGCTTCCAACCCCACTCAGACCAGCGCTCTTGACCTTGCGAGCAGGGGGCAGGGAAGGGCAGGCTTTGTTATGTTCAGATGATTAATTTAACTGACAGTAACTAAGAGGGAAACTGCTGTGAAGTGTGGGTATAAAAAGTTTATTATGATTGAGAATTTTATGCATAGTGATATTGTTTATTATCTTTTATATTCTATAATAAGTTCTTGCGTTTGTACGTACGTTTCTTTTTCAACCATAAGAAGATTTTGAGTTTAACAAAAGCACACATCATAATGTTTCAATATCTTTTCCTTTGTCATGCCAGTTATTTCTGATCTTCTTCATCCTGTGTTGAATGGATTCCCCATAGAAAAATCCTGTTTTAAGTCTTAAAMCCATTGTTCTCCCTAAAATTTTCATTGCTAATCTCATATTGTAAGACTAATTGTACAGATGGATAACCAGCTGTAGAGAGCAATCTTCCTTGGGGCAGCCAAAGACACCATTATAGATTGTCTTCCTGGTAGCTGTCTCTACTTTTAGCAAGACAAAATGCAGATGGACACTTTAAATTGAGAAAGACTTTGAGATAACAAGTGGTTCCTAAGAGCTTACTTTATCTAATAAGCCAGAAAATTCAAATAAAGTGAGCCAGATCCATCTATTGTAGTACTGGAAATGTACAATATTCCCTTAAAGTGGTGTTTTCTGTTCCTTCAGGCAAAACTATACATCAGAGGATCTTTTATGTGTCTTTTTTTGTCAGATAGAGAGGAACACCAATGAACAAAGACACTTCTCTGGCATCTTGATTAAGGCCTTCATTTAGCAGCCCAACTTTGAACATCAGGTAAGCTACTGAATACGGATGGACAAAGCATAGATGCAAAAATTGTCAGGTAAAGTGGAGCTTTATATCCAATCAATGGCATTAAAGCTGCTGTGTTACAGTGTTGAATTCTTTTTCAAAAATTTTAAATTAGGATTAGAAACAGAGACTCTTACATCACCTCATTCATCCCAATAAACTAGACATTTGCTCTAGACACCTCTTCATTTCATCCCACATTTATTGTTCCCTCTTCTTTACAAATTGATGAGTCTTAAGTAGGTCGAGTGGCTGAGGAAGCTAGCTGCAATACTCTGTACACTCTGATTTATTTAAATTAATAATCTGAACATAGCAAGCCCACTCAGGCACTCTTGCATGAAGCAGTGCAGAAAAAAAAAAAAAGTTGTCAGCCTGGAGAAGGGGTTATCAGAGGTCATACAGAGAGCACTGCGGGGTCTGTRAATAAGCCCACTATTCACTGCTTTCTGTTGTGGCTTTTATAGTTATGAAGAAGATGTGTTTTATAAAGCTTCTCTGGCATTTAATTTACAGTCTCTGCTGTGTTTACAGCCACAGCCGTCTGTGGCCGTGATTCCCCCTTCTATATATGTTGAATMATTTCTCACCAATTTCATTATATTACTCTTGTACTCTTCCTAAATAAATTTTAAATTATAAGAGTTTTCCAGTCTACAAAACCATCAGTGAAGGTTTAGAAGCAGTCAGCTCTCCTTTTCGAGGATTGTCTGGAGGTGACTTGAGAACAACTGTGAAGATTGATTGGTTTCAGTGATATTCTGGTTGACTTTGCAACCTGTCAGCTTCAGGTTTACTGGTAACTTATTAACTTCAGCACTGGTCATTTTCAGAGATGTATACCTATGTCATCATGGCATGTGCCTAAGTTTTTCCTCAGTGAAAATCTTTTTCCAAGCTTTTCTGCAGTGATGGAAAATTCTGCAGAAATTCTCTCTGCAGAGAGCTTATTCAATGGCTTCATTGTGCTTACTGTTATAAACTGTCTTCATAATATCAGAACATCCTGCACTTTAAACTCACCATTTCTTCCCCATATAGGCATAGAAAAAAATGGTAGTTTTCTCTGTTGCTATGAAGGAGAATGCTAAAAGAAGAACAACTTCTTAAGATATAAGGAGTTCAAGAACTGATCAGACCTCTTCCAGGCTAAACAACTCTGGTTCTTCAGCCTTTTATCATACACAGCCATTCCTGTTCTCTCTAGACTCCTTATGGTTGTTGCACATTTTTTCTGAAGCATGATATCCATGAGAACTGCAGAACTGTGATCCAGCTGTGTGCTGTCTGTTTTGCTTTGGTRCTTACCATAGAATCTTGTTCTTGTCCCTACCGAATTGTGGTATATTTTTTTCCAGACAGTTTATCTAGCATGGCAAGATTCGAGTTTTGTCCTCATTCCCATTATACTGCTAGTCCTTCCTGGCACCATGACCCCTGTATGGGACGCTGAGATTTTCTTTGTGGCTGACAATCCTTGKTTTTAGACTTACAGATATCCAGAAAAGAACTTTAACGTGAAGTGATTATGAATACATTAAATCTTTAATAAATATGTAGTAGCACAAATTTATCTGGAAACCTGTCAGATTTCAAGGGGTATCTTCTCTGTCCATGGGGAAGAGTGGCTCAGGGTGTGGGTCCCTGCCGTATCATTAATGAAATATGATGTTATTATTGATTCCGATATTAGACAGGTACCTTGTAACCGAAATTGCTTCAATTTCTCCATTGGTTGTAGAGGAACATGAGACTGACTTCTTTTGTAATATGCTTTGAAATCAACTGTCAGAGCTATGTAAAAATGAATTACTGTTGTTGCATATTAGTATGCTCAATATAGCCACAAAATGCATGTTTAGGAATCTGTTGGAAGAATATGTGTAGTAGCATGGACTGTTTGATTTCTGCATCTTCACTGTTGAGGTAAGGAAAATCTTTGCATTAGAACACCTTTAAATTTTAAATTAGCCAGAAGCACACACATTTTTCTAGATGAAATTCAGCATGGCAGCTGGAGCTCTATAGGTTTCCAATAAGCAAACCAAATTCCTTTTCAAATCAGCTAGAAAGTATTGAGGGACACTTGCAAAACTGAAGAGCAAAGCTGAGCTTTTGACCTGATTGTCGCCAACACAACAACCTGAACAAGCTGTGCTGCTAGCAAGCCATCTGTTGACATTACTGTACTGAACACGAGGAGCTAAAAATGTAATTATAAGAAGGAGTGATGACAGTTTTTTATTCACAATATATCCATCAAATGTGTAATTGTGAGTCTAATAGATTTATCTTTTTTTCCCTACAATGGTATGTTAGACCAACTAACCCTTTTGCTTTCTGGAAGGGCAAGCTGATGCTTCAGAAGATGGTTAGGGAAAAGCCACAAGCAACTGAAAATGAGTTGCAGAGTGACTGAGGGCTCTTAATGAAGTTGCACAGCCTAATTCCCAACTGACTCCCAGGTGCTGCGAGGGATGAGGGGCTCCCAGGGGCCAGGAGCACGCCGCGGCAGGGACTGGCAGCTGGAGCCCATCCCACCGCCCCAGCCAGGAGCAGGGCAGCCAGGGAGTGGACTCCCACATGGCTGATCCACTCTGGGACTTGTGATGGTCAGTTGAAAGGGAGCTGAACAGTCGGGTAACAAATTTTGCTGACATTCCACTGTTATTTAGTCACAGCTGAAACCGAGTATGGGGAGCAGCAGCAGCTTTGCATGGTAGTAATGACTCAGTTCAGTTGCCAAAACATGGATGTCTTGTGCCATTTGCGGTTCCCTCGTGTGTCTGAGACATCCACACGCAGCTTGTACATTTACCACATGACTTTCGGGAGCTCTGTATCCTTCCAAACAGGCAGCTCCAGCATCTCCAGTGGTGCTGTGCACCTCTATTTTAACTAATGGCAAAGGCATAGTTATGTGCATAGAAAAAATACTAACAAAAGTATGTGGAAATGGTTTCTAGATGAGTTACTACCCCTCAGGAGAGAGATTTTTAAATCATAGCCAATTTTAGCTAGATGTGAAAATATCTTTGGTAAGTAATTGACAGAGAAAATAGGAAATATCATCCTTTTCTGTAGATTTATGATGCTCTACTTCTTAAACATTTTGTGCCATTGTCGTGGCTTAACCCCAGCCAGCAACTAAACACCACACAGCCACTTGCTTACCCCCCCCCCCCCCGCCCAGTTGGATGGGGGAGAGAATTGGGAGGGTACAAGTAGGAAAACTAGCGGGT